>JADHKO010000269.1:0-37634 GCA_019925425.1 Ophiostoma pallidulum | reverse complement strand
TTCTGATCGGAACTCCCTTCAAAACAGAAAATAAAAAAACGAGAGAGAGAGAGAAGAAAAAACTAATTACATAAGCGGCCTCCTACCCGCGTGTCCTGCCCCAACTCAATAGTTTATTATTACTAGAGTTATATAGTAATAGTATATAAAAAAGTTTTTTATTATTAAAGATATTTTTTTAATAGAGGTTGAAAATATGGCGATTTAATATGGGAAAGTGGCCCAAAGGGGGGGCGGCCCAAAGGGGTGGGTGCGGACTTATTTGCTCCGGAAAATAGCCAGTTTGGGCAAGGGATTGGCAGCTTGCCCCGCTTCGCCCGCTCTCATTGGTGCATGTCGCCTGCTCTCCGCCCGTTGTGCCTGCATAAGGGATTTCTGCGTCCAAAAGGGACGTCAACGCGTTTCGACATTGGGAAAGAGCGGAACGTGGAAAGATCTTGATTTTCGTCAAAAGAGGAAAGAACGAAAGCGGCCAGGCACACATCCGGTCGCTGTCCACGGCCACCTCGACACGTTATCGCACGGCTGCGAACCGACACCGACGACACGTTCGAGACACGACCAGGATCGAGCCTGGGCCGCCATGCGCCGTTGCATGGTCGGCCACCGCCGCTGTCCTCCGACTGTCTCTCTCTCTGCTTGAGCCCAGCCCTGCACATACAGAGCCCCCCCCCTTCCCTTCCTCTCCCTTCCTCTCCCTTCCTCTCCCTCTCGCCGTCGACGGCACATTGCAACAGACACAAACACGACCACACAGACCACGCAACGTCTCCGAGCAAGCAGCGCAAATCCCCCGGCTACCGGAGCGAGGGTGCTGCTGGAACATGGGAGTTGGAGCTGGGCCGGTTGAATCATGGGTGAGTCTGCGCGAGCAATCATTGCTTGCAGTCCCGCTGCGGTGGGCCTCGAGATGCTGTGCGACCAACGCTGAGGAGGCTCGGAGGGAAGGCTCTGCCTTGGTCTGCTGCCAGGCCCGCCTGCCATGGCCGTGCACGTTCAGGGCCCATCTGCTGTGTTGGAGAACACGCAGTGGTCTCCGGCGCCGTGCGACGCCGCGACACCCTCACCGCAGGGCTCCTCGGCAGGCCTTCCGCGGTTGCTGCAGGTTTGCAGGTTTGCAGGTTTGCAGGTTTGCAGGTTGCACAGAGGCAGTTTGGGGAGAGCTGCGTCTGCAGAGCGTGCACCTGCAGCTTGGGCAGCCAATTGCGCGCGGAGGAGGCGGCGTGTCCTGATGCGAGGAAGTGCAGGTGCATCTTTGTTCTCCTCTCGAGTCGTGCCCGTTGCTGACCACAGTCCTATTCTTGTCTCCAGCTCCGTCCCAGACGCTGCCAGAACATGCACCCGACCCGCCCAAGTTCCCCGCGACACCCGTGTCTCGCCTTGTTGAAGAAGACGAGGAGGACGACTGGAACAGAACCCTGCGGCCAGGCGTAGTGGACATCACCACATCCGCGCCCCGGCTTGCCCCCTCCGTTTTGCGAGTTGTGCACTCGCGCGAATCCAGCGCCGAGAAGCTTCAGCAGCTGCAGCTGCAGCTGGCTGCTGGTGGTCCGTCGGCCGTCACCTCTCCGTCGGCCATCTCGCCCTCGTCTGGCTACCCCCAGCTGCATACATCCGCCTCCCGGTCGGCCCTCAACGGCGTCATAGAACGCCTCGTCGACCCCAAGGCTGCAGCTTACGGGCACCACCGGCAAACTTCCATCGTCCATGGCATCCAGCATTCGCGAAATGGGAGTCTGGCTAGCGCATCCTCAAGCCCTTTGAGCCCACAGATGATAGCTGCCGCAGGTGCCGCATTTGCTGAACGGCCCGACGTACAAACCGCCTTTTCGCGCCTTGAAGGCGACCCAACAACCCTGCCCGCGTCGCTCTCCCCCTCGCCGAATACTGTCCCTGGCGCGCGTCTGCCCACTGCCATGTCTGGCCCAGCCTCCGCTTCCGGAGCTCAGGGGGGCAGCTCTGCTCCTGGCCCTGTTGTCCTGGAAAGAACAACGTCTGCCGTGGACAACAATAACGCCCCGTACGCTCAGCCGCAAAGAAAGCTGGAACGCATGCATAGCGGCAAATATCGTCACGAGCACATCCACCACCCTTCCCACTCTAGACATCATAAGGACGAACAGAAGACCGTGGGCGAGTATGCCCTTCATGTTCTCTTCACCTCCGTATGTTTAGACTGCCTTTGGTCCAGAATGTATCTCCAGCGTGTTCCATGCTAACATGCCCATAGTTCATCTCAATTGCAGAAGAAAAACTGAACGAGTGCGTTGCCGCACCGCTTGACTCGGAGCCGTCTGTTGAGCAGATATGTGGCCCGGGTGCCGATGCCGCCTTTGATCAGCATCTTGCCGCCCTCGGCCACATTGCCAAGCAGAAGCCGAAACCCCTCATAGACATTATGATGCTATGGCGGAAAAGCAAGAGCGATGGCGCAAACGAGGCTCGTGCTCAGCTGCAGCAGGCCCGGGCCCAGCTGGGCCCTACTCCGCTCCAGCGGCGAAACACCGAACCTCCACAGACAGCCTCAGCCGCCGGAGCGGCAGAAAGCAGCCTTGCAAGCCCAGCAGCCCTGTCTGCAAAACAGGGATCTGTAGCCCAGGCAGAGCGAAAGTCGACAGTGTCAATCTATGTTCTGTGCCGCGTGCTGCTGGAGGTTATCACACAGAGCACCCTCGCCTGCATCACGCCGGAAATGGAAGATAAGCTCGAAGCAATCATCTTTGGTCAGCTGAAAATGGCCGATGCCGAGCAGCTCATGGTGTCGCCGCTTCGCATGGCGAACTGGAACCTGTTCGCCCAGCTGCTTGGTGCTATGAGCGAAATCAGCTTTGCCACCGTGACCGACCGCTTTATCAACGACCTCGAACGCTCCCTGCTCGAAATCAACTTTCGCAGCCCGGTCCTCGTCAGCCGCAGCGACAGTGAGGACAAGATGGAGTTGGTTCTTGGAGGGATGAAGAATCTGCGCTTAAAGTTGGCTCCTGCCAGTGCTTGGGATCAATCCTGCGATTTCATGATTGCGTTGGGCAAACTCTTCGGCCGCTGCCACGGTCAGAGAGTCAAGTCTGCTTTCTGCCAGATTTTTGATCTGCTTCTCCTCCCAGTGGCAGCGAACGCGAGCAACGGCGACTTCAGTCGCCCCAAATGGGGCGAGGTGCTGAGCACCATCAGCCCCAGGCTGGCCCAACTGTTTGTAAAACCACGGCATTGGGCATCCGCTTTCCCTCTCACGGCGACAATGCTCTGCGCATCTCCCCCCGACAGCTTCAGCACCCAGTGGCTCCAGCTCGTCTATCCGCTGCAGACAAAGCTAAAGGACCGTGCTTCAAAGCCGCTCTCTCTGCAAGTCCTGTCGCGAATCGTGTGGACCTATCTCTACCGCACCACGGACACCGTTGCTGGAACCATCAGAAAGCTTGAAGAGGTCTTGAAGCTCATTCTGCCCAGCACGAGACGCTCAATCATCGCAGCGGACACGGCCGTGGTCGACCCGCTCATACAAATAATCCGATTCATTGGCTTCAAGCACCCCGAGTTCTGCTTCAAAACCATCATCTTTCCTCTCATCAATGCTGAGCTCTTCACCGCCAACCGGGACTTGAAGGTTGAGAACCTCGATCCCGACCGAATCGTCGTGGGAATCCGCGCCTTCTTAGCCGTTATTTCAGACCTCGAGCGTGGCGCAATGGGCCGTCCGCCCTTTCCGCAGAGCTACGCGCCGCCTCCCTCAACCGATCGGACTCCAACATCGCCGACGCTTGGTTCGCCGACTTCAGCTGGACTCATTGGGGGGGTTGCTGTAAATGCCGGTGCTCGTTTGCGGGCGGAGTCCGTGTCAACGACAACGAATACCACCGAACAGGACGATCAACTCTCTCGCCCGGTTGCGACCAACGTCCTCACCGATACTGTTCGCGACTACTACTCTCGTTTCTGCGAGATCCTTGGCAAAATAACGATTATCTGTGACAACACATTCGGCGGGCAGGCAGCACTGGACGAGAAGTTCAACAGTCCCGGACCGAAGACACCCATGGCTGAGACTTTCAACTTCGCTCGCCGGGAGGAGCACCAAGGCCCTGCAGACCAGAAGCAGAGCTTCTACGAGCTTTTCCACGTTGCAGTTCAGGCTCTGCCGCGATGCCTGTCACCAGAGATTCCCTTCAACTCCCTGATCAACCTTTTGTGTACGGGAACGGCTCACGTCCAGTCAAACATTGCCGAGTCTTCCGCGCAGTCGCTCAAGGCCATTGCACGCCAATCGCACGCTCAGCAGGTCACCATGGGGTTCTCGCGCTTCATATTCAACTTTGACGACCGGTACTCCACAATGTCCGATGGTGGCATGCTCGGGGCGGATCACATTGAAAATACCCTGCGTCTGTACGTCGAGCTTCTCCAGATCTGGATTGAAGAAATTCAAAGGAAGACAAGGGACGTATCGTCTGCCGATTCGGCTGGACCCGGAAACCCCATGGTGGCCGCTGATAAGCGTGGCATGAAGCTGGACCTCTCGAGTATCTGGGCGGAGGTTGACCAGGTCGAAGCGCACGGCTTGTTCTTTCTTTGTTCGCAGTCTCGCCGGGTACGCTACTTTGCAATCACTGTTCTCCGCCTCATCTCCAAGTTCGACACGGCGCTTGGAAAGCCCCAGACGGAAGAGAAAGACAATCTACGCGTCATCGATATCCTCGAGAACGAGTCGTCCCAGATTATGAATTTCAACGATGAATATCTAACCGTGGCCGAGCGCAGTCGGTTGCAGCGCGGCTTGAAAAACAGCGGCAGTCAGGGCGCCGTGATTGAACTGTGCACGAGCGATCTGTCCTACGATGCCACGCTCTGGTTCAAAGTCTTTCCCAATCTGATACGCATCATCAACGACAAGTGCCTCTTCGCAGTCACAATCGGCCGTGATTTGATATGCAACCGCATATTGCAAATGTACAAGGCTATCACCATTATTTCAGAGCCGTCCCGCGGCCCTTACTACGGTGCCGACCCCAGCAGTGCCCGCTTCCTCGCCCAGACCCCGACAACACAGCCCGAACTCCTTGTCGTGCAGTGGAGGCTGTACCTTGTCTTTGCGTGTACTACCCTGCAAGATCCCGGAAACACGGCCGCAAATGGCGGGCAAGCAAATCAACATGGGCGGAAAAACTCGAGGGCCTCTGCAGCTGATCGAATCGTGTCTGCGCGGACGCTTTTCAAATACCTCAACCCCCTCCTCTCGGTGTCGTCCACGTCCGTCCGAGATGCCGTTGTTGCCGGCATGGGATCGATTAACATCAACATTTACCGCACCCTATTAGAGGAGCTACAAGGCCACGTCTCGCGATGCAACGACGAGGCTCGAGCTCGCATCCACCAGCGCACTAACAGCAGCCCTCGCCGCAACAAGAAGATGGACCTTTTGAGGACCGAAATCACGCACGTCTACCGTCTGACAGCCCATTTCTTGAAGCTTCCAGAGGTGTACAATGACGAGTGGGTTCTAAACAACCTCGTCACATACGCCAGAGACATCAAGCTGTTCTTGATGGATGGCGAAGTGCAGCTCGACATTGAGTTTCAGAGACTCCGGCGCCATTACTGCGGCCTCATGGAAGAGCTCTACCTGGGCATTAACCGATCCAGTGACCCGTCCCGCTGGATGACATTTGAGGCCCGGAAGTCGTCATTCTCACTCATGGAGGACTGGTGTGGCTTCTCGCCCAACCAGAGCCAGCTCTACCAGCGCGACGAGAATGGGAGGCTGTCCATGGTCAACCAGAATGTCCAGCCTCGAGCGCCAGACAGCACGCTGACCGCCGCCATGGAGATCGAAAAGCGGCACCTGAGAACAGCGGCCCTCAGTGCCATGGCCGCCCTCTGTGGTGGTCCGATTGGTGTCACCACGGAAAGCGGTGCGTCGCTCCAATTTGATATGCGACGGCTGTTTGCTTGGATCGAAGACATATTCGGGTCTGGTAACGACCGGATGCGCCTCATCGGACGCCAGGCGCTGAAAAACCTGATTGTTCACAACAAGGAGCACACGTTCTTGTTGGAGCACAGCATTGGCCGATGCTACCTGACCGAGTCTCCCCACGTGCTCGAGTGCTACTTTGAGGTTGTCATCCAGGTTCTGCTCGAGCACCAGGACTATCCGTCTCCCTTCTGGCGCCTGTTGGGCTTGTGTCTCTTCACATTGGGCAATGAGCAGAGCGAGATCCGATCAAAGTCTGCTCTTATGCTCAGAGCACTAGAGGAGCGTCAGACTGTGGGCCGTGGCTCCAAGATTCAAGACTTTGATATCAGCGTTTCGGACAAAACGAAGGCCGTGTACAAGCTCGCGCAGTACAAAATCTCAGAACGCCTGTCAAAGCAGCATACCGAGATTGCTTTCCACATCTTCTCCGAGTTCACATACTACTTCAAAGACTTGCAGCAGGCAGCCCAGCGAAACGTCATTGCCGTCATTTTGCCGTGGATCCAGTCCATCGAGCTGAAGGTCGATCCCAATGGCGGCCCCACCGCCGAGTCATATGTTCTTCTGGCCAACCTCCTGGAAATCACCATCAAGTCAAGCGGCGCTCTTCACAACGAAGTGCAGGCACTGTGGCAGGCACTTGCTACTGGCCCTCACCCCGGCAACGTCCGCTTGATTCTTGACTTCATTATGGCGCTGTGTCTGGAGCGACGAGAGCAGAACTTTGTGGAGTACGCAAAACAAATCGTTGTCTTTCTAGCCAGCACGAGCAGCGCGCCCGGACAGAAGGTGATCGACTTTCTTCTCATGCAAATCACCCCCAAAGCCATGGTGCCAAATGAAAAGAGAGAGACCATGCCGCCACCTCCGGATGCCAGCAGCCTGTTTCCGTACTGTGCTGATCTGAACGACGCTCTTCCGGTCGGGACGAAGCAAGCTGGCTTTTCGCTGGGCCAGCTGTCGCTGATCCTGCTAGTGGATCTCATGGTCTCGCCCGTGAACTTGGTTGCTGAGAACGTCCCGATCCTGCTGCAGGTGGTTACCGTACTGTGGGATCATTACACGCCGCTGGTGCAAGAGCAAGCCCGCGAAATGCTGGTGCATCTTATCCACGAGCTTGTGATCTCCAACATTGACGACAAGACCCCCGAGGAGGCCAAGGCAATTGAGGGCCTCGTGGAGCTTATTCGCCGGCACGACAAATCGGTGGTTTGGGGGTACGAAGACAGCAATGGGAAAGAAGACGACCAGGACAGCAAAGTGCCGCCGAGTATGGAGCATTTGACCTCCGAGGTGGTGAAGACATTCGAGATTGCCTTCCCTGGCATCAAGGAGCAGTGGGGCCGGCTGTCGTTGACATGGGCGACCTCGTGCCCAGTCCGCCATCTTGCGTGCCGGTCCTTCCAGATTTTCCGCTGCATCCTGACGTCTCTTGACCAGTACATGCTTGCTGATATGCTAGCTCGGCTGTCCAACACAATTGCCGATGAAGACGGCGAGATCCGCACCTTTTCCATGGAGATCCTAACGACTCTCAAGACCCTCATTTCGAAGCTCGATGCCGACAAGCTCCTGACCTTTCCGCAGCTCTTCTGGACGACATGCGCTTGCCTCGAGTCGATCAACGAACGCGAGTTTCTCGAAGCCGTTGAGATGTTGAACCAGTTCCTCGACAAACTTGACTTCCAGTCTGCTGGTGTTCGGCGTCTCTTCTTGGACGGCCAGCCAGAGAAGTGGGATGGGGCCTTTGAAGGGCTCCAGCCATTGCTGTACAAGGGCTTACGCTCCTCCCTCTGCCTCGATGCGACGCTCAAGACTCTCGAGAAGCTGGTCCGCCTTCCGAGCGACGCCCTTGTTGGAGACGACGATCGGCTGTTTATGACCCTCATCGCGAACCTCCCTCGTCTGCTGCATGAGATGGAACAGAGCAACACGCCCAATGACGCCATTGTGCAGACGACGCAGACTCTTCTCGGATTGGCCCTATCGCAGGGACACGGAGGCATTGCCATGGTGCTTGACGGCTACCTCTCGTCGACATACGACAAGGACGGAAATGACTTTGCCACGCAGATGTTTGCAGCCCTCCAGGAGAACTATCTTCCTCGACTTGACTTTGCCATGATCACCATATTAATGGGCTTTCTGACAAACAGCATCTCCTGGCTGCGGCTGAAGACGATGCGCGTTCTCTGTGTTTTTATACCGCAGATCGATATGCGGCAACCTGTGATTGCCGGCCATGGCTCCGACCTGTTGTCACCTCTGCTGCGCCTCCTTCCGACTGAGTTCTGCATGGAGGCGCTGCAGGTGCTAGACAACATCATGACCATGTCCGGGTCGTCCATGGACAAGCATCACATCCGGATGAGTATGACACGCGCAACGTCCAAGACCATCCGGAAGGAGTACGAGCGAACGCAAAGCTTGTTTGGCATTCCCGAGGAGTCAGGATGGGCCATCCCCATGCCAGCTAAGAAGACCGACTCGACGCGAGCCAACATCCATGCCGTTTTCTACAGCTGCCAGAATGCCGAGGGCGCCGTTGCGGAACCAGCACCGACGCCGGACGTGGAGTTCCACATTGAAGAATTCCCCTACATGTACTATCCGCCGGCCATGGAGCGCTCAGATACGATGCTGTCCGACGATGCGGTGCGCAGCGACATGTCCGCGGCCGGCGATCTGGCCAGCAGGCTGGACAGCCTCGATGACTTTTTCGACGACGTCGGAACCAGCCCACCCAGTGACAGCCGTTCGTCAACAATCACAATCACGGAAGCCTTCCCAGATGCCGCCGTCGTCGCGTCTGGCGCCCAGCTCTACGACGAGATCTCGCCGCTCCTGCATCAAGCGTCGAGTCCTACGACAGCGCTGCAGAATGCGTTCACGGACCGGCCGCCAGGATCTCGTGACGGTGGCAGCGGCTCTGCCGCTACGAACACAATGAACCCCGGTGCCTTCAACTTTGGGACAGCCCACATCGGAACGACGGGACAGGGCTCTGCAATGCGGCCGTCGTTTCACGCGCGATCGATCACATCTCCGTCCGCGCCAGCATCTGTCACGGCAGGCACGGGGGTGGCCTCGGTCGCTGCCTCTTTGTCGTACCTACGAGACTTTGCGTCCGATGACGAGGACGGTTTCTTCTCCGACGTTGAAGACGACCGGCACATCGCTAGCGCCGGTGGAGCAGGCTCGGCGGGCTTTGCTGGGCCTTTTGGGGGAGGGGTGGCTGGCGCCGGCGCCGGCCACGGAGGCGGCGTCTTTGAGAGCATGATCCGCCCCCTTGCTCAGAGCACGCGCTCGCGTATGCGGCGGCTGACGGGAAGCCGGTCGCGCGATGAAAAACTGCCCGATGTGATGGGCCTGGTGGGTTCGCCGGGGGGGGCTGGGTCTGGTGGCAGTAGCGGACCGGGCGGCGTCGCATCGCCTCCGCCGTCACAACGACCGGACAAGCTGTTGGGGTCCCCACAAGTTCCAAAGCTGCCGAGCTCGTATCTGCCAAAGAGCCAGCCGAACAGCGACATGCTGTGATCCCTCAATTTTTCCTTTTTCTTTCCCTGTCCTTTGTTTGAGATTTCAACTCCTTCGATCTCCGATTCATCATTCTGATTTCCTGGTACTATTTTTCTCCCTTGTGGGATGCACTTTGGAGTTTTGCTGTGGTTTGCTCATCTGCCTGTTCCTCTTTTCTCTTCTCCTTTCTTTTGCTGCTCGCACCATTTAATGATCCCCCTGTCTTGCAACTGTTGTTTATCTTGCTCATGACAACACACAATGTATTTTTTTTTTCAACAAGACTGGCGAGACCGGGGAACAAGACATACAAGACGGTTATTTGTTTTGGTTTGATATCCCTCTGTCCCGACCAACACTCTCCGCAGTCCAAGGAGGAGCAGTCGGCCTCGGTTTGTTTTTCTGATTTTGGACAGGGTGCTTCTCAACAAAGGCGTTTCATCTATACCTTCATCCTGACATTCGTTTCGATCATTTGATATATCATTTTCCCAGTGCCGCCCGCGTCACTCCCTACGCTCATTGCTGTGATTCCAAACCAGATGGGAAAAGTAGGGATTATATTAAGACATTGTTTGTCGTAATCTCTGTGCAACTTTTCAGACCAGACCACCCAGTTTGATTCCCTCCCGTCGTAACACGTTCTGTACGTCATGTCCCTGTTTCTGTTGATCAGTTCGGCTTTCCCGGCCATTGCTCCCCCGGGAAATGATTGATTTATAGTCTCAAGCCCGATTCCCCCGATCCCCCTTTTCCCGTTGTCCCCTTTCCCCCTTTTTTTTTCGTTTCTCTCTCCTCTCTTTTCAGTGGATGGAAATCTCAGTCCATCTCCCGCTTAACGTATCCCCAGACACCGTCGTCTCGGGGGGCGAAGACGCGTCCCTGGCCGCGCGCCAGCTGCAGCGCCGACTGCGTCTGTGCGTTTGTCGGTATCGGCAGGCTCTCGACAATGTGCAGCTCGGCCTCGAAGCTCGAGCCGGGCGTGGCCCACCGCCGCAGCTTGCCGGCCACCTGGTCGCGCAGGTGGCCGATTTCGATGGCTGCGCTGCTGCTGCTGCTGCTGCTGCTGCTGCTGCTCCGCGGCCACATCTGGGACCCGGGGCAGGCGCTGGCCACCAGGAGGACCAGCAGGCAGGCCATGCTGCTCTGGCAAAAGGACCAGAGGTAAGGCGAGCGGCGGTCGAGCAAGGGCAGCACGTGGACCAGGTAGGCGGCGCAGGAGTCGACGCAGATGGCGCACTTTTCGAGCACGGCGGCGGACAGATGTGGCGGCGGCGGGAGCAGCTCATCACCATCGTCGTCGTCGTCGTGGTCATTGTCGTCATCGTCGTCGCCGGCTGTGGCCGCGGCTGCGGTGCTTCTTCTGCGGCGCTCGCTCGCCAGGACGTGCTGCTGTTGCTGCCATGCCACGCTTAGCACAAAGGGCCGGTGGATGATGTGGCGCGCGGCGTAGTAGTGGATGCGGAGGATCTGGACGCGCTCGCTGAGGGTCGCAGGGTGATGGCTCCCGCCGCCGCCGCCGCCGCCGCCGCCGCCGCCACTGCTGCTGCTCGACCCATAGACGCCCTCTTTGGCCGCCCCAAGGAGGAGGGAATCGCCCCCCAGGAGGGGCGGGCGAACGTGGTCGGGGATCGCACGGTACCAGTCCTCGAGCTGGCGATTCAGCTCGGCGCTGACGGGCAGGGTCTTGCCGATGGCGGTGTTGCCGTCGGCGCCGCGTCCGTCGTCTCCGCCGCTGCCGCCTCCTCCGCGGCCACCGCCACTGCCGTACGGGACCGACGGGCTCGCTGCGGTGGGAACGGACGCGGCATAAAGGCCGCCGTCGCCTCGCTTCCTCTTGTGGAGCCCAGGCGTTGTCCGGCCGCTGGCACTGGCACCGGCGTTGGCGTTGGCGTTGGCGTTGGCACCGGCGCTTGTCGTGTCGCTGTCGGTGTGGTACATGGCGCCACCGGCGGCCGGACCAAGCTCACTGGTGCCGCCGGTCATTGCGTAGAGAGAGCTGTGGATGCGGTTCAGGAGGCGGCGGGCGGAAATCTCGGCGACGAAGCAGATCATGTCGTCGCCGCCGTCGGGGTCGAGGCTGCTGGGGAGCGGCATGCGGTCGGCGAGCGGCTCGACGCCGCTTCGAGGGACGTCGAGCTCGGCGGCTCGGTCACTGGTTGTGTTAGTCTTTTCTTCTTTTTCTTTCGTTGGGCCTGGGGTGATATGGGAAGAGACTTGGGGGAAAGGAGGCCGAGAAGGAAAAAAAAAAAAAACAGAACAAAAACAACAACAACAAAAAACAAAAGGGGGGCCTACTCACCACTCCCAGAGAAAGCACACCCAAAACACGGTGAGAAAGTTGCTGTCGAGTTCGGGCTCGATGCCGTCTCGTCGATGTCTAGGATTTGTAGAATGTCTCTTAATATATTTGGGGTTTTCTCTTTTGGTTTTTTTGTTGTTCGTTTAGAAAAAAAGAAACTCATCTGCAGCCCAAGCTCCTCGGATTGTGCCCTCGTCTTTTCTCTTTCTTTCGTTTCTCTCTCCCCCCCTCTCTCGCTTCCTGTTTTTCTTCTTCTTTTTGTGCCTCCTTTCTTGGACGTTACCCACTCTTCAATGAGCCGCAGGAGCTGCCGGCAGGCCAGATGGACCATGCGGGCGCTGTGCAGCGGGCGGCCGGTGTGCGAAAAGTACGAGGCGGCCAGCAGCAGCGCCTGGCAGATGGTCAGCGAGGCGGGGCCGAACCCCCAGAGCGTGCGGCCGAGGATGACCCTGAGGGCTGGCTGGAAGAGCGACAGCGCCACGCGGTAGCGCTCGGCCTCGTCGCTGGGGGACGTGGTGGTGGTGGCGGCGGCGGCGGCAGTGGACGTGGCGTCGTCGGGAGACGCATCCGTTGTTGTTGTTGTTGTTGTTGTTGGCGGCGGCGGCCGATGCCGTGGTCGTGGTCGTGGCGGCGGCAGCGGTCGCCGCCGCCTCTGCTGTAGCGGCTGTTGCGGTTGTTGGTGTGGATGGTGAGAATTATGGGAATGGTAAAGATGGTGAGCATGTAGGGGCTGTTGGAGTGTCTGCTGAGGCGGCGGCGGTGGTGACGATGACGACCCCGGCGGCGGTGGCCCAGCCAGCAGGCCCAGCGCCCAAACCGTCAAGCAGATGGCGGTCTCGATGGAGTCGTCTGGCCCTGTCTTGTACACGCGGGCGGACCACTGCCCAAACTTGGCGGCGCTGAACAAGGGCGCGCCGGGGTGGACGCGGGCGAAGTAGCTGCGGACGAGGCGATCGAGCGCGGCCGGGTTGTTGGAGACCAGAACGGGCGGCGGCCAGATGGCCGGGGTTAGGCCGGGCCCGTAGATGAGGTCGAGCTGTGGCGGCAGTGGGTGGGCGGTCTCGATGTCGAAGAAGTAGGTCCGCGGGTAGTGGGGAAAGAGAGCGCTTCTTCCGGGAGCGGCTGCTGCTGCTGCTGCTGCTGCTGTTGCTGCTGTTGCTACTGCTTCTGTTTCTCCCTTTGCCGCTGTCGCCGTCAAACTTTCCTGTCTGTCAAAATCCATGCCTCCGCCGCCGCCGCTGCTCTCACCGTTGTTGCTGCTGCTGCTGCTGCTGCTGCTATTACTTTTGCTGGTGGCAGTGGTGGTGGCGGCGATAATCCCCTGCAGGTGGTTGAGATAGAACTGGACCAGGGGCAAGGACAGGAGTGTGTTGGCAGCCGTCGAGTGCTCATGGGGGATGAGGAACTGGTGGTCCTCCTGGTGGGAGTCCTCCTGGCTTCGACCATACTGTTGCTGGTGGCGGTGGCGCTGGTACGGGTCAAGAATGCTGTGCGAGTGTGAGTGCGACACTGACACGTCAGAGGCGGCAGCCGGGGACGCTTTGCGCGCCAGCAGACCGTGGGGGGTGGTGCTGCCGGGGGGCATGAGACCTGGGTCGGGGAAGAAGAGCTGCGGCACCGAACCGGCTCCGGAGTAGTCGAAGATGGGAGACAGGTTTGGGGTCGTGGCAGGAGCCGATGTTGGTGGCGGTGCAGCCATGGTTGGCAGCAGCAGGGTGCCCGGCCCCGAGGTAGCGGCATGGTGGTACGGGATGGAGGCATGCTGCTGATGCTGGTGTGGGTGCTGGTACTGATACTGGTACTGCTGCTGCTGCTGCAGGGAAAAGAAGACGTCGTGCTGGTGGTGGCGGTGGTGGTAATGGCGGTGGGAAGCTGTATCAAGGCCTAGGGGGCTGATGCCGACTGGCGAGGGGGTGGGTGCGGGCGGCGAGGTTGTCGAGGATGCGGGCGTGTCTGCGGCAGTGAGAATGAGGGGTGTGGTAGATGGCGGTAGTTGTGGTGGTTGCAGAGGTGCAGCCGCGCCGGAAGCAGCCGCGGCGGTGGCAGTGGCATCGAGGGATAGCTTCGGCGAGACGCTGGCGTAGGATCCGTCGAAACTGGAGTTGCTGCCCTGGAAGTAGCGCTGCAGCTGTTGGCCCTGCTCCTCGAGAAGTGCCTCGATGCGGCCCAGGCGGTCGGCAAGAACCTCGGTGGAGCCAGACGGCGACTCGACGCTGGGAGGGAGTGTCAGAATAGGGAGGGGGGGTAGAATGTGTGTGTGTGTGTAGGCACACACACACACATATATATAAAACGAACAAAATAAGCAAAAAAGGAAGAGCAAAAGTAACCGAGCACGGTGCAGAGACCAGGCAAGGGGCGTCGTGCTCGCTCGCCCCAGCGGGTAGTTCGCCGCGGTGCGCCGTGTCCTGTGCTCTGTGCTCCGTTCTCCGTTCTCCGTTCTCCTTTCTCCTTTCTCCGTGGTCCTCCGTGCGATCTCGAGAACTCACCGTTCGATGGGCAGGTCCTTGTAGCGGCAGTCGGCCTTGGACTCCCTGCAGGTCGAGCACGGCCGCTCGCCGTCACACCTCCGCTTCCGGTGGCGGCAGAAGTCGCAGGCCAGCAGGGCACCTAGACCGAGTGATCGAGAGAGGGTCAGCAGGGGTGGTTGGGTGGGCGATGGCTGGAGGCGGGAGGGGTCAGACGAAAAAGGGGGCTCACGCTTTCTTGTGTAGTTCATGGCGAGCCGGAGAGCGAAAGGAAGCAAGCAGGAAGAGAGAGAAGGGCAGAAGCAAAGCGAGGAGCACAACAAATGCGACGAAAGAAACCCAGAAAATCCTCGAATGAAACGACAGGGTGTTTCCACTCTCTCGACCCCACCAGGCCAGGAGGAGGAGGAGGAGGAGGAGGAGGAGGAGGAGGACGGGGAGGACGGGGAGGACGGGGAGGACGGGGAGGGACGGCCGAGTGCTGTATGCCGCGTTGTCTGCTGGCCTTTCTTTGCCTGGGCAAGGCGGTGCTGGCGAGGCTGCAGGCTGTGCTCTTGACCTCTCTGGCCGTGCTGTCTGCGTGTTTTGCTTTCCCGTCTCGCCAACCCCTTTTTGCCTCCGTGGAGGGCGCGGGCGACGGCCCCCCTCTCTCTTTATATGTATCGACAGTCGCCTCGGGCCGTCTCTGCTTTTCTTTCCTTTATTTATTCTCACTCCTCCTTTATCTGTTTTTTCTTTCTTCATTCTTCCTTCTCCCTTTTTCTTTTATTAACTCTCTTTGCTCCGGTTCTACACTTCCTCCTCCGTCCCCAGTCTCGTCCTGTCGTTTCCTTTTTCCCACGCCCCCCCCCCCCCCCCGGATAAGCTCCCGGCCAGTCCTGTCTAGTTATTCCCTGTTGGGATCCTTCTTGGTCAAATCAGCCCGTTGGCCTCGCGGCCTAGAGAGTCGATAGGTGGTAGCGAGCACGGCACTACGTTTGTAGAAGGACACGGGGCGGCAGGTGTGGCGGTTGATGTAGCGTGTGGTGAGGGTGGGTTGTATTCGGGGCTCCTTTGTATTTGGCGCCTATTGTACATCCTCCTGTATGCCGTTCTTCCCTTTTGGGTGCCCCTTCTCCTATTCCCATTTGTTCTCTGTTCTTTTCTGTTCTATTCTGTTGTGTTCTGCTCGCGTTTTTTTATTTTATTTTTTTATATTTTTTATTATTATTTATTGTCGTCTTATATCGTTAGCCCTTCTCAACCCCTTCCGCTTTCTCCACTTTTGCCCTTGCCTCCCATGCTCCCACATGGCAAGGCCGACCGGCCACGTCCTACCGTCTCGGTTGGCTCCTTCCCTGTTCCCTCCCCGAGTCCTATGTCGTCCCAAGAGTCTGGTTAGGCCACAGAGGTCGGCGACTGCTTGGGTGCGTGGCAGACGCACTTGCCTAAAGGGTGGCGACTAGGCTGCCGCTGGGGGACGTACGTTCCTGCGGCTGCTATTGGTTGCTGTACGTGTGGTGGCGGCAGACTACGAGCCGGAGGCAAGAGCGACGAGCGAGGGCGGGTTGATGCCAGAGTGGGAAGGAAGTCGAAAGAAGGAGCGACACAGGAGGAAGGAAGCTCAACGGAGAAACAAGGAAATGGAAAAAGGGGGGAAAGAAAGAAAGAAAGAAAGAAGGAAAGAAAGAAAGAAAAAAGAAAAAAAAGAAGAAAGAAAAAAAAAGAAAAAACGGGGCAACGTGGCGCTCGCATGTCAAAACCAACTCATGACCTTTGCCTGCCCAGGAACTGAAACGATGCGACCCTATTAATACACGAGCCATTGCACCCACCAGCGCGCATCAGCAGCTCACCAGTCCTCGCATACCGGCCCCCTCACTTGTCGTTGCACCGTCCTCCAACCCACTCCCCCCTCCTCTACCCTCCTCTACGGCATGTGGCTCGTCTGGCTCGTCTGTTGCTCCCTTCCCACGGCCTCGGGCTCTGCAGGGGCAAAAAGAAAAGAAGAGAGAAACGAAGCGAAGACAAGACAAGAGGAAACACAGAACGGTCGGGGTTATGGGTTGGGGGTGGGCGGCCGTGGACAGACAGGCCGCTAGCTTTGTTCCGCGCGCCGCCGCCGCCGCCGCCGCCGCGCTGTGGCGTTGTTGTGCAGCGGCAGACGTGATTCGTGGTCTGAGATGGATCGACGTGAAGGCAAGGTCACGCACGGGCACGGGCTGTCGCCTGGAGCGTGCGTTGCCGTCGGGGGTTGTGCGTGGTTGTGGAGGTCGAAGGAAGAAGGAAGAAGGAAGAGCGCGAGAAAGAAAAACAAGAAACAAGAAACAGGAATCAAGAAACAAGAGAGTCCGGAATCAATGCGCAGCTCCTGTCTCCAGTGGCGAAATGGATCTGCTGGGTCGCACAGCCTCGTCCTCAAGGTCGAGGCCGACCACGGCCGAACCAGACGGGAGGATCACGACAAGGGGGGGGGGGGGGGGGGGAAGCGGAACAGAAGGAGAAGAGACGAAAGGCAACAGAAAGGAAGAAGGAAGAAGGAGGAAAGAAAAAAAAAGAGAGAAAAGAGAAAAAAAGAAAAAGAGAAAAAGAGAAAAAAAGAAAAGAGGAAAAGAAAGCTTCGTTGACAACCCCCCTGTCTCCCCCGTCAAACTCGGGCCAGCTGAAAACTGTGGCGAGTTGCCCCTGATTCGTCCATGTCAACAACCACCAGCCAAACAATCACTAGCAGCGGCCGGGCAGCCAAGCCCCGAGAGGGCAACACGAGCCGCTGCATATGCCGCACGCAGTGCACGCTGCACACGGCAGGTTGGCGTCGCATCGTTCTGGAACCAAGCAGCACGGCCCACAAGCGTGCGCATTCTGCCGAGCTGAGTGTGCCGGCGCTGGATGTGCGGACGGTCGTTTGCCCAGAAATGGCAGTGTCGTCGTCGTCTTCGTCGTCGTCGTCGTCGTTGTCGTCGTCCTCTCTCTTGCTTCACGGCACCCCCCCCCCCCCCCCCCCCCCACCCAACGGCGCGCAATTCATTCCGCCTCGGAACTCAACCATGCCGCACACATCTACAAATGACATGTCGACATGCGCCACACCCCCTCCCAGATAGCCTGCTCTGGGAGTTGTGCGCATCTGCACGTCGCAGCTGGCCTGGCCTGCATCGTGCATCTGCAGCACCGGACCCAAGATCCTGGGACTGCATTTGTCGGCCGGTCGGCTGTGCATATCCACGCCGAACTGGCCGCTCGTTCTGTCTTCCACCCCCCCCCTGCCCATGCCATCCGAGCTGCCGTTTTTGGGTAAACGCGACGTCGTTGCTCCCCGGGACTGCCTGCCGCGGGACGACAGACCCTCATCGTCGTCGTATCAGCACTGCCCTGCCAGATCGCCAGCATGGCCACCGCGTACGCAACTGCAACAGCTCTGTCGTCACACGCCGAATCGTACCGTGCTGTCCGGGATGGACATGTCGCCTCCCCTTTTGCAGAGTGTGGGCGGAGTGCCTTGTGTTTTGCATTTGGAATTACGGTGCTTGTGCTAGGCCGCGCTGAGGCAGGACCCTGCACATCGTGTTTGTTTCTTTTGCTTCTCTCATCTGCGGCTCCGACTCGACCGTCCTCGACCTGGCCTACCAGAAACCAAACAGCCAGTCTTCCCATCCGGCCTCGGTCACGATGCCTCCTTCAATAGGCCCAAGAAAGGTCCCCCCCCAACAAGAACTCTCAGCTTCGGTCCCCCCCTTCTCCCCCTTTCACCTCGTATTCGCACTCCCGCTGTATTCTTTCTTTTCCGTGAGCGCAGCGTCGTCTTCAACGTCTTAGCTTATCTCTGTCGTCGTCCTAGCCGTCGTCTTGCCTGCCCTTGATTTGACAACTCGTCCAGAGGCGCTCCCCAACCGGCCCTTCTCCCTCCTCCCACCCAAGCCTCTGCACTGTGATTTGGCAGCGAAGGGGGAATCATCCGCGGGCTGTCGCCTCGTATCGCGAAATGGCGGTGGCGAAAGAGGGAAGCAAACGGCAAAGCTAAGCAGTGTAGAAAGAAAAAGAAGACGGCGAGGCATGGCCGATTGGATGCGTGTCATGAAACAGAAAAGGCGGTGACTTCCAGACTGAAAGCAGGGCACAAGTGGCGAGGAACTCTTCGTGTGTTCGGTGGTGATGGTACGGAAAAGTGCCTCCCATCTGGAAGGCTTTGAAATACCGGGTTGGGGGAGGAGGGGGGGGGGGGGGTTGTGTATCTTACTTTCCTCATCGCCCGTCCCTATTTCTCTCTCGTCACCGCTCTTTGGAGTCATCAGAGAGGATATGCCCTCCCTCCCTCTCTCTCCCCTTGGCATATTGCATCCTCTTGTCGTTCTCTATGAGAGGGAGGAAGGGACGGGTCTGTCTCGCTGAAATTTCTCGATACGGAAGTCTTCCGGATGTTGTACCGAGGTGTGTCCCCCCCGGGGAAGGGGGGGTGGGTAGGAAAATGAAAAGGGGGGAGAGAAAGATACGGAGTGTTCGTGGGCCCCCTTCCTTACCCCTTCTATTTTATTTTTATGGACCGAGAATTAGATTTGACCGCCGCGGTCACCGGGGGAAGAGCTCACCCCTTTGCATCTTGCGTTGGGGGGGGGGGGGGCAGAAGCAGTGTGAGCTGATCGATCCTTAAGGAGGGGGCCAGTGACCAGTGAGCAAGAAACAAACCACGGAGGGGGGGCTTCTGACCGCTTCTCTGCCCGATTTCTTCATCCTTTCCCCCCCTTTATCTCCTTGCAAAAAAGCGGCAGGGTAGGGGACCGGGGGGGGGGAATATCCCATGACGCCCCGTTTCAACATGGAAGTCTTCGTTCTGGCACTTGCCATTCTGACATGTTTTGTTCGGGTTTGTCCCTCTGGATTTCTCTCTTCCTGAAAAGTCCAGACCCAGCCGGGTACCCTGAACATCGTTCTCTTTCTCTCTCTCTCTCTCTCTCTCTCTCTCTCTCTCTCTCGTCATACGCGACTCTGGGTCCGTGGATGGCCAGGGTGCCATCGAGCGAGCAGATGCTTTGCTCCCTCTGACATCTGTCGTCGCCGCGGTCCATAGAACCCAAGGCGGACCCAAAACCACAAGGAGCCACTGGGCTCCGTAGTTTTGGGGAGGAAAAGAGACAAAAAGGAAAGGGCATGAAAAGAAACAAGGAGGGGGGAGAAGATCACTTGATCGAGAGAAACGGCTAGGCAGGCAGGCAGGGCGACGACGACGCATAAATAGCTGGTTGGGGGTGTCATGAGACCCGCGTCGCCGTCCCTCGCCTCTCTCTTTCCTTTTCCGCCTCCTTTCGTGGAGACAACGCTGAAGCTAGCCGAGGCGCAGCATCGCCGCCGCCGTCGTCGTTGTCGTCGTCGTCACCGCCGCCGCTGTGGTCGTGTCAGCATCGCAAGGGGGGCACGCGCCACGCCTCTCGTTGCTCCGGGGCCCTCTTCGGCTCTGGAATTTCACTGGCTGCCTCGTTGCAGAGGTGGCGGTGGCGGGAAGGCAGGGAAGCACGAAAACACGGAGTGCTGCGGCCCCGTCCCTGTGAAAGAGAGAGAGAGAGAGAGAGGGGAGAGACAGAGGGAGGCAAAAACGCGGCACGCAAGGAGACGGGCCGAGGTTGGCAGTTGAAAGGCCGATTGGGGCAGACGCCGGGAGGAGACGACAGGAAACAAAAAAAAAGATAGACAAGAGAACGGGACGGCGCGGTGGCGGCATCGGCGACAACGACGACAACGACGACAACGGCGAGGAGGCGGTAGGGCGGGTAGACAGACACCCGCCCTGGCCCGAGCTCTGCCATCTGCTGTATATCATTTCAAAGCGCGGCTTCACGAGTACGCCCTATGCAAAAGTGCCGCATCGTACATTCACTACTCCACGATGCTGCCGCCCCCGCCTCGGTTCCTCAACACTCGAGCTTGATACCTCCCCCCCCCCCCTTCCCCCCGGCCATCTATCTTTCCCAAAAGACAGGGAAAGGGGGGATGCAACGTGTTCAGAGCAAAACCACGGAGGACGCCGAGGCTCTCCTGGCCATCCCAAAGGACAAGGGGCCTTATCTCTCTCCCCCCCCCCTCCTCTCTCTCTCCCCTTTTCTTTTTGGCACAGACCGCCCGCATTGTGTTTGTTTCTCTCCCCCTCCCTCCCCCTCACGCTCTGTGCAGGCGAACACGCACTGACCCATACCCGTCCGTCGTATTGCAATATGGGGACGGCGAGAAGAGGAGGCGTTTCGGCCAGTCCCGCTCCCGCTGCGATTAGTCTGTTGCTATCTCGACATGGCCCCCGGGGGGGGGGGGGTGGGGAGGGGCGGCGGCCGACTGCTATCTCTTGTTTTCTTTCTCGCCTCGTCTTTTCATGATTCGTATTCTGGCCTGCTGCCCCTGCCCTCGTTTGCCTGCCGCAAAAACACCCATTTCTTTCTCCCCGTGATTCCAGTGTCGTATTTTGTGTTTGTTCTCGGCGCCGGCCAGCCGCCTGCAGAAATGAAAAAGAAAAAAAAACAAATAATCCTGTTGCGCCCTCTCTTCAATCATACCTTGCCTGGAGAACAAATAAAGGTGGGGGGGGGGGGGGGGAGGCTGGCGAGGCCTGGCCCAGCCTCGAGACCTGCACTGCGACGCAAGTGGACGCTCGGGTAGCATTTTGTCTCTTCCAGGCATCCCCGTCGTACCCAGGAAGCGTGCGGAGGCGTCATGTTGACTGCCGCCATCTGCCGCCCTTTCTTTAGTTTCCTTTGGCAGAGGCGGTCTCCTGCTGCTTTTTGTGTTATATCGTTTCAAACGGGCTGGTTTTACGAGTAAACATCACCAATGTTTTTGAGAAAAGAAAAAGAGAAAAGGAGAAAAAAAGAGAAAAAGGTGAGAGGGGGGAGGGATGAGCGAATGATGGCTGGAGCGAACAGTTGCCCCCCCCCCCCCCCCCCAGGACAGGATAAAATACGCGCGGGTGGGGTCAGAGCCTCGTTGTGGGATGCTTCTTGCCATTTTGTAGAGCGGCTGAGCAGCTTGGGGGGATGGCAAGAGAAGCACGCTGCCGCCCAGTCTGTCGAGACCGCCCGCGACTCCTCTTCTTGCTCCCCCGTCCCGCCCTCTCCTGTCGGATCGTGTTCCGCGAAAAGGCGATGCTGGAGCCACGGGGTGGGACGGCCTACGACGTGCGACGGTGATATCGGAACAACGGCCGAGGGCAAAGCGCTCGTTCTGACACACAAGGGAGGTTGGCATCTCTACGAGCATCTCTGGACGTCAACCCAGGAGAGAGAGAGCGCGCCTGGATGATACTGTGTTGGAGACAAAGCAACAGGCAAGCAGTCTGCAGACGGGACGACTGTGTGTGGGTGGCAGTTTGTGCTTGAACGTCCAGGGGGGGGGGGGATGCGTTGCGTCGCCCAACGGTACGACCCTGTGCGGTGCCTCACGCGCCGAGGCAGCCAGCCAATGGCCGACGCCGTGCGTGTGCATGCGAGAGCTGGTTCTGCTCGATATCCCTCGTCCTCTGCCCTCCCCCCCCCCCCTCTTCTTCCTCCCTTCCCGTTGCATTTTGTTCTCCAACCAAAGGACGGCCTCCGCCGTGAGGATGTACGACCTGTGGGTAGCTGGGTGGGGGGAAGGGGGGGGGGGGGGAGTATACGAGAAACACTCGAGGTAGAACGACGAACAGAGGAGCTGTCGGTCTTTTGAGAGAGAGAAAAAAAGAAGAAAAAAAAAGAAGAAAAAAAGAAGAGGGAGGAAAGCAAGGCGGCGGCTTCTGTCGGGCGGTTTTGTCAACCGTCTGGCGGAGAACGAAAAAGTGATTGCGAGGCCGGCCGTCTGGTTGCCCCGAGGAGTCATCTTCACCGCGCGGCCGTGGTGATCAGAGAATGGGAAATCCCCGTCGTCTCTCTGTCTTGGTCGGGGTCACCCAAACGGGCCAAGTATTGGAACAAGAAGGGAATAAACAGGAGCGGGACTCCACTTTTTGTTTTCTGTCGCTCCCGCACCCTTGTCCCCCCGCCGCCGTGTTTTCCCTGCCTCTGGCAAGTCGTTCTCGCGGTTGCCGTCACGTCGACCGCGGCCTCTCTCTCTCTCTCTCTCCCTCTCCCTCTGCCCCCACCCGGACCCTTGCACATCAGCTGGGGCGAGAGGCTCATGTTTTTGTGACTTTCTTGTCTGCATGCTTCTTCTCTCCACACTCCCCCCTGCCACTGCCACGGTTGTTTGGGTCGGGGGGTTACGAGGGAAACGGATGTCCCCCCCCATCCATCTCCCACTCCCACTTCCAGCCCTCTCTTTCGACATGGTGCAACCAGACGGCACGGCGAGGGCATGCTGCACGCTGGCGGACTGGCTCAGCCGTGTCTTTCTGCGAGAGAAAAAGAGAGTGAAAGAGAGAGAGAGAGAGAGAGAGAGACGTGATAAGGAACGAAAAAAAAGGTCGCACGGGAATCCGGACGCAGTACACAGCAGCGCGCGGATGCGCAAAGAGCGGTGCAATCCTCCGCGTCTTGTGTCGGGGGACAGACATCAGGGTTGAGTCATCCGAAGGGAAAAGCCAGAGCGAAAAAGAAGAAAAAAAGCCGGCCTCGCTCGGCTTAACGCAGCCACACACAGAGCGAGTACGAGGAGGGCCCCGTTCGTTGAATCCCGGAGACGAAGAAACAAGTGACAAAGTGGAAAATGTCGCAAGATGGACCAGTTCGCAGCCGATCTTTGCGAGCCATCCCTCTCTCCCCTAGGCGCTGTTTTTTTTGTTTCGCTTCCTCATCGCCCGCAGTTTTTTTCGTCCACACTCTTTCCGCGAGGGTGGGAAGCATATTTGGCCAGAGGGAGGGGGGAGGGCGCCGTAATCGCAATTCGCTCATAGAACCAGCCGCAGACATGCGTTGTCTGCCTGTACACTCGTATGCATTCATCGCATGTCCCATATCTTTTCGTCTCTCTCTTCGTCGGCGGAGTTTGCAAGTGCTAGCGTCTGCAGAGCCGTTGGTGCTTGGGGCCCCAAGGCGCCGGCGCCGGTCGAGGACGCTGCGTCGTCGTTTTTGGCCACCGCCAGTGCCGATCGGTCTTTTTGGCCATTGTATCTCACCTGGTGACATTGTACCTGGTGAATGTCGCATCTGCGTCGAGAGGCAGGGCGCATGCCCGTGTCTGCTTAAACCTGGGTGCTCGAACGAAAAGGGGGGTGAGAGGAACCCTTCCAGGAGAACACAAAGAGGTGTGCGCAGGCAGACTCTTGGTTTCCACGCTCTTTTCTTTTCTTTTCTTTTTCTTCTTCTTTTCTTCTCCTCGGCCTGCGTCGTACGACCACCGACAACCGACCAAAAGGAGCGAATAAGATTAAAGACGGGTCCAGCGGGAGGGGGGCGAGAAAAAAGGAAAGAAAAAAAAAGGACGACCAAAACAACCTCTGCATACAAGAAGGAAGACGAAGGAAAGGAAAAAATGACGAAAAGAGCGGAACTGCAGAAATAGGAAACTCAGTTGGCGGCGCACCCCCGCTCCACCGCAGCTTTGCGTCGCAGCGGCCGGTTATGACCCGCCAAGAGCAGCCTTCTGCTTCTGTATCGAACCGCGCATGAAACGAGCCAAGCAGGCGAGGCCACAAGAGATGACAGCCGACAACGACCACGAAAAGCGAGCGTGGCTGGCATGATAAAAGAACCCATGCCCGCCCTCCCTTTTCTCCCACAGCAACTTGCCGTAGTCTCTCTCTCTCTCTCTCTCTCTCTCTCTCTCTCGGTCTTTCTTTCCCAACCCTTTTCCCCTTCTCCCCTTCTCCTTCCCGCCTGCTTCGCACCCGCTCTTTCTCCGGTCGGAACCCCGTTTCGCCTCTCCTGCCGACAGCACCTTCCCCCCGACAAACGGAACGAGCTGCAAAGTCTAATAGCGCCAAGACCGAAGAAAAGCTTGCTGTCGTTAGAGCCAGTGGCCGTCACGTGACGCAGCTCGAACAAAGGCCCCGAAAACGCGCGCCAATTGGACCGGCGCTAGCCAGCCACGAAAATCCACATCTCCGAGAACTTTCTGGGTTTTGCTCTTTCCACTCTCGGATCACCAAGAGACCGGTCGAGGCAAAGACTTCATTGCCGTCTTCTGCATCCTTCGTCGTCCCATCGTTCGCACATTGCGCACAAGACAGAAGACGCAGAGCCAGAGAAAACAATGTCCACGTCAGACAAGGACAACTCGGCCGGCGACGCCTTTGGCGCCGATGTCGAGAAGCAGACGCCCGTCGAGAACCATGGCCCAGTCGAGGAGCTCGCCAACGGACAGCGCAGTGCTGGTGCCGGCGGCATCGCCCAAATGCTGAACGTCAAGGACGGCGAGGTGTACAACCCGGAGCACGAGAAGCATCCGAGGTGGTACCAGCGCCTGGTCGATGCCGGCTTCGAGGACAACGGCATCAAGCCCGTCCCCTTGGAGCAGCGCACCAACACCCAGTACAGCAACCTCTTCACCATCTTCTTCACCAGCATGATGAGTCTGCTGCCGTAAGTGGTCACCACGCACCTCCCCCATCCACTTTCTTGTTGGTTAACTCCATTCGCAGCATCCCGACTGGCATCCTGGGCACGCTCACGTTTGGCCTGAGCCTTCGTGACACCTCCCTTGTCATCCTCTTCTTTGCCATTCTGACCATCATCCCGCCGGCCTATGTGGGCATCGGCGGCCCGCAGACTGGCCTGCGTCAGCAGATCCAGGCTCGCTATTCGTTCGGGTATGTTGATCGCACGCTGGTGAAAGATGCAAACCCCAAAAGGATTCAGGATGAAGCCAAATGGACGAGAGCGGGAAGAGAGAGAGAGAGAGAGAGAGAGAGAGATGTTGGCTGACCACGCCCGACAATAGTCTGATCATTGCCACCATACCGCTGCTGCTCAATGCGGCCACCGTGACTGGCTTCACCCTCATCTCTGCAGTGGTGGGCGGCCAGACCATCTCGGCTCTGAACCCAGACCACGTCAGCGTAAAAGTCGGCATCGTCATCATTTGCGTCGTGAGCCTTCTCGCATCGCTAATGGGCTACCGGGCGTTGCATTTCATCGAGCGCTGGACGTGGATCCCAAACATCATCTCGCTGCTCATCGCTGTCGGATGTGGCGGCAAGTACCTGCACTTGCAGAGCGAGACAGAACCCGCAACAGCGTCTGCGGTATTGTCGTATGCTAGTATCATTGCGGGCTACTTCATCACTTTCAGTGGCACATCGTCCGACTATTCCACGTACCACAGCCCGTCTGCATCCAAGTAAGCTTCCAGTCGTCCGTTCTGGCTCTGTTGGCCCGTGTCGCATTGGCTAACCGGCGGTCTCGTTGCCCCACAGGCTGAAAATCTTCTCCTGCATGTACTTTGGTATTTTGCTGCCGTCTGTCCCTCTCCTCATCCTCGGTGCTGCCATCGGTGGTGCTGTGCCAAATGTCGAGTCGTGGAACAACGCGTACGCGGTCTCGAACGTCGGAGGTGTCATCTATGAAATGCTCACACCGGCTGGTGGATTCGGCAAATTCATTGTCGTGATCCTTGCTCTCAGCAGCATGGGCAACATTGCAATTTCGTCGTATTCGGTGTCGTTGAACTTGCAGATGCTGTTCCCTTTCTTCGCCCGGATTCACCGCATTGTCTTCGTCACCATTACCCTGGCGATCATGATCCCTTTCGCAATCAAGGCTGCCGAGAAATGGGAGGAGAGCTTGACGAACTTCCTGGCAATCATCGGGTATTGGGCCGGTTGTTTTGTTGCAGTGGTGATCGAGGAGCACGTGGTCTTCCGTCGGATGGACTACTCAACCTATGACCACGCCATCTGGAACGTGGGCAAGAAATTGCCCTCTGGTTTGGCCGCTTTGGCCGCCTCCATCCTTTCGTTCGGTCTTGTCGTGCCGGGTATGGATGAAGCTTGGTACGTCGGGCCCATTGCCAAGCACACGGGCGACATCGGTTTTGAGATGGCGTTTGCTGTTACCTGGATCTGCTATTGGCCGCTCCGGTGGCTGGAGATCAAGTGGCGCGGTCACTTATGATCGAAGGATGAAGACCGACTGGCCTAAAAGATGAGTTGTGTTCCTGGGTTGAAAGGCGATGGAGGAGGCGGGAGAGGGAAGAACGATGGGTGAAAAAGACCTTGTCTTTGTTCGAGCCGTGGGCGAGAGGCTGTGGGCGAAAGGCTGGAGGCGTGAAGTTCTGCATGCGCAAGCTTCTCGGTGACTGATGCAGAAGCCTTTTGCTTTGACCAAAAAGTTTGTTTTCTTCTGCGCACGAAGGGCCCTTTCCTTAACGAAGGGCAGATGATTCCCTTGTCTTTTTTTTTTCATTTTCTGCTCTGGCAGGGCATGACCGTCCAGGTCCTTCGGCTCTCGCGTCGATGTTATGCAGGCCGAGCCTTGTATATAGTCCATATCCATTTCTGTGAGGGCCGAACAGCATTCATTCGACGTGGCTGTTCAGCCTCCCACATAATATGACATCTTCTCCAAGTTGTTGCCACTTGACATCCGTCAGCCGTGCTGCCGCTTTTGCCTGATTGTTGGCATCGTAAACACGGTCCGGGGACACAACCACCCCGCCACGTCCAAGCCAAGTGGGTGCAATCGTGACAATAATGGAGTCGACAAGGCTGCTGTTGTCGGGGGCCAGCAGTGTGTTGATGATGCTCCCACCGCCCTCAACCATGATGCTGTGAAGATCATTCTCGGCAACGCTGGCCAGGATGTCTTCCCAGCGAAAGCGGAGAGGCTCAGGAGGATCCGTCCCGTCACCGCTGACGGAAACAACAATGTACTTGCCGCCGTGGCTTTCAAGAAGCTGCCTCTTCGCAGCATTTGGTTCGCGCACAGCAGTGACAACATAGGGAGCCAGCCCCAGACCCTGGCGCTGTGTTGCCAGCACGCGGCTGCCAAACGAAAGCGGCCAGCGGTCGTGCGGGTCGACGACGATCGGCCGCGGCTGGTGGGCAGAGACGCTCGGTCTACCTCCGGAGGCAGCCTCTGCATGGTCTGTGGCGGCGATGCGGCAGTTCAGGCCAGGGTCGTCGGCCACTGCGGTGCCGACGCCAACCAGAATGGCGTCGTGGCGGCTGCGTAAATAGTGCGTCATTGCCTTAGATTGGGGGCCAGACAAAGCAGTGCGGACGCCGGGGGCCAATGCGAGGGATGAATCGAGCGACGTAGCAAAGGTCAACGTGACGAACGGGCGTTGACGGGCTCCATGCTGAGTCGACGATGGCGGCACGGCGAGTGGAAGAGGAGGCAGATAGGACTCCAATTTGGCCGCGTCTTCTGCCGGGAAATGGAGGACTTCCGCCATGGCGGGAATGCTCGACGGGGCTCTTTTCAGAATCGGGCAAGGTAGTGAAGTGGCAGCAGGCGGCGAGAATGGGGAGAAAATGAGGACAGAGTGAGGAGAATTGAGCGTCGGTGCAACGATATGGCGGGCTGGGTTGCGTGTGTGAGAAAGGAGGGGGGACACAAAGGCACACAACAAAAAAGGGCGAAAAAGGTAGCCCTCGTGTTACCTGACAGAAAAGGGAAGGAGGACAGGGAGACAGAGAAGCAGAGGGGCAAGATCTTGCGTTCCTGCTGTTTCTGTCTCTTTTTGTATATGTAGCAGCGCCAGAATAGGAAGGAATGGCCACACACGGTGTAAAATAGGGAAAGAGAGAGAAAGTGCAAGTGATTGCGGAGGTGCTGGGCCGGCTTTGTTTGCACCAGCCCGCGTCTCCCCTTCCCACCAAAATAATGCGAGATTGAAATGGCAAGAGCGAAGAGAGCACAACGAGGGGCGGAGCGAAGGTTAATATAAACGGGAGAAAAAAATTGCGTCCACGAGAAGGAAACAGGGAAAGAATGAAAAAAAAAAGTTTCCGAGGGAAGGGAAAGAACGCAACGGCACAAGGGACAAAACAGGCATGAACAGAGGAAGAGGGGGTGGGAAACTGCCAGTTGCGCTGCGAAAGGGCGGGTTGCGGAAAGCGGGTCGCCAGAATTGCCTGCCGGGAACGTTAGCGTGTCAGACGAGAAAAAAGTGTCTAAAAAAATCACTCCAGGGTTGTTCCACCAAGATGCTGTTGCAAAGCACAACGCGTTCGCTGTTGTTCTCCACTGCATGGACAGAAAGGCGGGGCCCGAACGTTCTTTGGATGTCGAGGACGTACTCCGTAATAACAAAGTCCCCCGGGATCCCGGGTAGAGCAGCATGCGACTCCTACGACGTACTCGTACTCGCGCAACCTGCGAGATGCGAGCCCACAGATGTCGACTCGCACGACCTGTTTTGTTCCCTGGCGCAGCGGGGGGGGGGGGGGGGGGTCAATCCATCTTTTTGGCTGAAATGGGTAGTTGCTGGCCGAGGCTAATGACCATGATCGAGCTTTCACAACGTTGGCTAACCCAGTCTCTAGGCTCTACGGAGTAGGGCTCACAGGCATTAAGCATATCAGGAAGACTAACTTCCGGCAAGGACGGCTAAAGAAAAAAACAGCCGCCTGTTGCAACAAACCTCGCAGCCACTGCATACGGGGTACAGCTCCGCTGCCAAGCCTGCACAGCAGTCGAGGGCGGCCACACGCTTCAGACGCGGTGCCGCTGGCCAGTGATTGTGGCAGGACCAGGCCACAATTTACGCCGATGGAGGGGCGGCGGGTTTCCTTTCTCATTGCGGCGCCTGCGGCGATGCTAAGAAGAGTGGACGATTGCACTTCCTCCCTCACCATTTACTCCCCTGCTCGCAACCAACATCTGCCGTTGGTGGCCCGGTCGTGTATTGCAGCCCGATCCCGTAGCCGTCCCCATCTCTGAAGCAGGGCGTGTCCTGTCCCTAACCAGAAGCTGACGAGTTGCGGCCATGCTGCATCCCGTAGCGTTGACGCTCGTAGCCGCCATGACAGTGCACAGTAGCTACTTTCCACGTCCATCTACCGTAGCCGTGGCGGCCAGATGCTTGCCAGGTAGGATACACCTGGTACGATACGATGCATCTGGCGCCCAGCAGGCGGCTCGTCATGTTGCCTCATGCAGAAATGTCGGCGCGTAGATGTATTGCTCTAGCACACTTTTACAGTGCCGTGCCCACGCCTTTTGACTGGACGGCAGCCAGCAGAGCCTCAATCACTCATCCACACGCACAGACATCATCCCGTGTATCCTATCCCGTGTCAGCGTGGACCATTCATTGCAACATGTGGCAGAGGCCGTCTCTTCTTTTCAAAGCGACCTCGGAATCGTCACCATTCTCATCGATCGTCAAAAATGTTCTCTAGATCACGCGTCTATGCCGCATGCGGCCGCGATCTGCTGTTACCGTGACGGGGTCGTGGGCGAACATGGCTCGCGCTGCACAGCTCACAGCTATCGGCAAGTGTGTCCAATGGACCAAACGACAGCTGTCCCTCCCTCCACCATACGCGTACAGCACACCCCAAGGTGTTCGAGCCGTCAACAGCGTGCCGGAAAGTTCGGAGGAATGATGTGGTCGAGCACGGCACGGGATTTTCGGTCGGGATGCGGAATCTGGGGAAGGGGGGGGGGGTGCTTTGTCACCACGTGACCCAACTTTTGGCGGCTGCCTCGCTGCTAAGGAACGGGCCCAGGCCACGCAATGTGGCGCAGAGGCTTAGGTCAGAGCCCCTCGGGTTCTTTGGTTCTTTGTCTCGCGGTCCCACCATGCGGCGACTTCGCTGTGTCGAGGGGCGATGTGGCGGGACGTGGGACATGGGACGTGGCGGAGAGCATGAAACGGCTGAGACAGGGCCGGTTTGGGGGATGGACGGAACAGTGTTGGGGATGCTCACCGTGCCCTTGCACAGGATGCCAATCTTGTTTGATCGCGGCGTCTCAAGTGGCCTCTTGGGTTGCACTCCCGCTTTGCTCCGTACTCGGTACAGTGGATGTTGGCGCCGCAATGCGCGTATCTTTTCTGGCACGGGGCGCTTCCTTCCCTGTGGACGGCAGGGCGCAGCACCGTCCAGAAACGCAGCGCAGTTGCGCAGCCGTTGGCCTGTTCGGCAGCCTGGTGGAATCGTTGAGTGAGGGATGACGGCTGGCGGTTGGCGGCTGAGGCGTCGGTTGGGCCTAATATTGCGGATACGTGGATGCTGATTATTAAAAGAACGCCGCTTTGGGGGCGAGCATGACGAGGAAGGTGCGAGTGTAAACCTCTCCGGACATATTAGTATTAATAGCACCTGCCAGCCAGCCCGACTTGGCACCAGTCGTGCCTTCCCGAAGCAAAAGATCGACCCTGGGCCTTTTTCCGCCTTCCGAATTTCTCCTTCTTCTCTTCATCCTCACTCTTCAATTTCTTTCTTCTCTCTCTGACTCTCTCTCCATCTCTCGCGCGCGCGCATCCCCCCCCCGTCTCCCAGACCACACTGCCCAATCCACGACACCACAGCCAACCGCCGACTAACCGAGTCGCCTCGTTCATTCATTCGCCCGTCGCCCGCCCTCGCGCACGCAAGCCTCATTTCCCCTTTTTCGCCATGTCTAAACAGGAGAATCCGCCTGCATACCCCGGCTCGCCCCAAGCCCCTCCCGCCGCACACTATGGCTACAACGGCAACAACGGGCCGTACCAGGCAGGCCCGCAGATGGGCTATGGCCAGCAGCCGCCGTATGGCGGCGGCCCTCAATACGCGCAGCAGCCGTACGGCCAGCAGCAGCCGTACGGCCAGCCGCCGGCCGGCTACTACCAGCAACAGCCTCCGCAGGGCTACTACGGCAACAACTATCAGCAGCAGCCGAACCGGGGCTCCGGAAGCGACAGCTGCCTGACGGCGCTGCTCGGCGCCGCGGCCTGCTGCTGCTGTCTCGACTGCCTCTTCTAGAGCACACTCCAAATGCGACGCATGGCTGGGGTTCGCGCGACAGCCTGGATTCGCCTGCATCGCATGCCGCAGCTTCGCGAATGGTGCAACCATGGCCCTTCACAAGCTGTCTGTACTGGCACTGCTGTGCACCATACGACGATTCTCGGTTTTGCTTTTTTTTTTTTTTTTTACGCGGGTCGGACATCGACAATGGAGGAATCGGGATGTTCCGCGGGTTACCGGATACCGGCGTTCTGTTGGGATTTCTGTTTCTTTCTCACTCCTCTGTCCCTCTGTCCTCCGGATCTGGAACGATAATGTGCCGGGATAGGGACAAGGTTTGATGTATACGCACTGTTTTCAGATGCACGTTCTAGGTTTTTGTCTTGTTTTGGTATTTGAAACGCCAATCGTCGATTTATGGTCATCTGTCATTTGCATCTGTTGCTGCTGCTCTCAGTTGTTCTTCATGCGTTAATAGCTCTGTCGGTCAATGCAAAGTCGGTCCACTCGAGAGAGTCCAACGCGTGTTCTCCAGCCCCTGGGGGCGCCATGTTACGTCGTCGTCGCATACAGCTCGTCAAAGCGCGCCTCGGCGTCTGCTACGCAGTCGTGCGAGTAGATCATCTTCTGCACGTCCGGCGACACCCACTTGTCCGGGATGGCTGCCTTGCCGTCGGCCTGGTGCGCCGCAAACTGCCGGTCGCGCTCCTCGCGCGCCGGCCCTTCGCCCAGGTGCAGGACGCGGCCCGAGTGGAACGCCATGTCGACGAGCATGGAGGTGCGCGCCTTGCGCAGAAGCTCGTATGTCTTGAGGCAGCGCCGAATGCTGGTGCTGGTGCTGGTGCTGGTGCCGGTGCCGGTGCCGGTGCCGGTGCCGGTTTGCGGATGCGGATCCTCGGACGCCGTGCGCACCCGGCTCAGCACCTCGGCGAGCACGGCGCCGTCCTCAATGGCCATGGCCGCGCCCTGGCTCAGGTGCGGCAGCGTCGGGTGGCAGGCGTCGCCCAGCAGCGCCACCGACCCGTGCACCCAGGTCGGCAGCTCGCGGTGCTGGCGCAGGCGCCACTCGCACACGTCGCCCTCGGGCGCCATGCTGAGCAGGCGCTGCACCAGCGGGCAGAAGTCGCGGAACACGTCGCGCATGGCGCTCTTGGACCCGCGGGTCGTGTACGTCGCCGAGGGTGCGGCGGCAAAGTGCACGTCGGGCTGCGCGCTCGACAGGTTGTACACGGTCTTGCCGGCCACCGGGTAGGCGATGATGTGGCGGCGCGCGCCGATCCACCGCACCGCGAGGTCGCTGTCCAAGAGGCGCAGCATCTCGGGGCTGCCGGCCGCTTCCATCTGGTCCCGTGTCAGCATGATGCGGTAGGCGGCGACGCCCGTCTCGACCTCCTCGGCCGCCAGGCGCAGGCTGCCGAGCAGGGCGCCGCGCGTGGCCGACTTGATGCCGTCGGCGCCGAGGAGGACGTCCACCTCGACCGTCGTCGTCGCCGTGTGCGGGTCCTCCCTCTCCTCGACCTTGTCCTCGGGTGCATGCTGCTGCTGCTGCTGCTGCTGCTGGTGCTGCTGCTGCTGCTGCTTTTCCGCGAGTTGTGCGCCCGGGGCGGCCGGTGGTCCGTCGGTGACACCGTTGGTGGTGGTGGTGGTGGTGGTGGTGGTGCTGCTGCTGCTGCCTGCTGGTTCCTTCGTCGGCGTCGGCGGTGACCGCTTCTGCAGTCGCAGCACGGGGCGCGGCTCAAACCGGTCGATGCCAACCAGCGCCGTGGAAAAGTGGAAGGCCACGGCCGGCTCGGCCAGGCACGCCCGGTACAGGCCGCCGGCGAGGGACGCCCGGTGCCCCGCGCAGTGTGGGTAGCCGTACAGCTCGCGAATGCTGCTCATGTCGACGTGGGCCAGCTCGGCGTCGGAGCTGCCCTGGCGGATGCTCATCTCCTGCACGTTGGTCGCCTCCTCTTCGATGCCGGCCCAGCAGCCGAGCCGGTCGAGGATGCGGGCCATGTTCGGGGCCATCTGGATGCCGGCGCCTACGAAGCCGAGGTCCGCCGCCGACTCGTAGACGTCAATGCGCTTGAAGCCCTTTCTGGCCAGCGACAATGCACACCCGAGGCCACCCATGCCGGCGCCGACGACGGCAATGTGTAGATCGTACGGGCTGGCCATATTCACTTGTTTTCTTTCTTTTTTCTTCTTTCTCTCTTCTTTCTTTCTTTCTTTCCCCCCCCCTTTTTCCCTTCTTCTTTTTCCCTCTCAGTGATGGGGCCACAGCTCAACGCCAACGTAGTTGAAAGTACGAAATTATGAGGGAAAACGTCCAGCCAAGAAACACAGCCGTCGCGTTGCGTCTCAAAATGAAGCTGGAAGGGAGGAGGAGAAGGGTAGGGGCGGACAAGATGAAGTACCTAGAGATGTTGTGTCCCTCTCACCAGCTCACAGTCTCCAGCATTATCATGGAGAGGGGGGGCGCCACGATGTTGTACACAATGTCAAAGGCCGTCGGCCTTCGTTTATTTCTTTTTCTTCCGCTGCGCCATGCAAAGGTTGCTCGTCTAAAAGGGAGGGGGGGGCAGCGCGTCCTTTCCACGCCTACATTCTCCCGACAGCCCAGAACGGGCTTTCTTTTACACGCCTTTCTTATCGTTCCGAACCTTGTGCCCAGCTCGAAGCGGATAGCGGGAGGACAGCCGGCATCCAGAACCGCCCTCACTCCCCCCCCTCTCCCCCCTCCACCAACATGTGCGGGGGAGGGAAACGGGGCGATTCTCTAGGACGGTTGGACAAAGAGGGGGGGGGGGTGAAGAGCCCTTCTCGCTGCTGGTCTTTTTTTCTTTCTTTCTCGTATTGCAGCCGCGTTTGAGACAGAGCTCTCCGAGACAGCTCCTCCCGGACTAGCCGATGGAATCAAAGGCTCGTTCATGTCCGAAGAGCGAGTGCTCGTGTAACTGTCCGCAACGCCAGCCGGAACCCGTTTGGCCTCGCCACGAGCTGCCCATTGGACCTCCTACACAGTTGTGGCCAGCCTCTTGTCATGGTATGCAACGCATCGGTTCCGACGACGGCGGGCCCCAGGGCAACGTCTGCTCGCGGTCGTTTCGTGCAAGGTTGCGGCCAGCCCACCAAGGCCACCTCGCTTAGCCCTGGGCAGACGATCCCAGTGCACCCACCCTACTCCGTACACAGAATGACCCGTGGTGCTGGCAAACGCCACCGTGCAGGCTTCCATCATGACGACGTGCCGTCGCTGCGCCCCGAGCGGAAAGTATAGGCGAGGCCGTCAACAGCGACCGGGGCGGCGTATGAGGCGCCGCTCGTGGACGGTGGTCTGAGACTGCAGCTGCAGGGCTACACGCGGCGCTCGCGGCATCGAGGTGGCTTGAGCGCCAGTGGTGAGGACCATGAAATGGAAAGCCGGATAGTAGAGTCTCCTGGCCGGCGGGTACAGAGGGGTGCCGTCTCCAACCGTACCATAGGATACCTTGTAGCACAAGTCCTCTCTCGCAGCTTATGGCCTTTATGAAAAACTTTCAGGAAGCTCAGTTTATGGCACCTGTCAGGGCAGAAGGGCGTTACGTGAAAGGCTGCACCGCAATCTCACTGGCGCAGCAGGTGCGAAAACAAGGCTATATTCCTAGCAAATAGCTGCCATCTTTTGTATCAAATAAGACGCCACATGGCATTCCCGGGCGGCGTCGGACCCAATGGCGCAAGCGGCCCCTGCGTCTTGGTCCTGAGTCTGTGCCACGCCGTGGACTGCATCACCCGTGCATACTCGCACTGCAAGACGCTTTTGTGCATCGCTTCCCATCCCTATGATGGCCTGGCGGCCGCTGCCGGTGCTGGCAATCGTAGACACATCGGCGTATATACCGGCATTGGCATTCCAGTGCAGCGACGCCTGTTTTTTTTTTGGGGGTGGGGGGCACCTACACATCCAGGCCGTTCACAACAACACCCCTCTTCCAGGTCCACTGTATCATCTTGATCGACTCTTGGGCGGACTCCGGCGAGACCAGGGCGTTGATCAGGTACATGGTCGCATCGATGCCCGAGGTGACGCCACCCGCAGTGAGGACGCGCAGGCCGCCGAGGCGCATGCCGGCGCGGCGCGCGACGGACTCACGACGCGTGGACCCCTTCAGCGAGAGGCTGCCCTTTCTGCAGTTTGGGTTAGCTACAGGAACAGCCGCCAGCCCCCCCCCGCCCCCCCCCCCCTCCACGCTTTACGATGCGAGTCGAGGCACAGCAATCAGCACAAAAAGGAACAGGGCACCTACCTCCCAGAAGGGCTCTTGGCATCCGACTTGCGGCGGACATATGGGTTGTCGTCCTCGTCGCCGATGTCGAAGCGGAGGTTGTTCACGACATAGCGGGCGTCCTCAAGGAGCTCGGCGTGCTCGCCCAGGTCGCGCTTGGCGGCGGCGCTGGCGAGATTCTCAAAGGTGGTGAAGAAGTCGGGGTGCGTGGTGGCAGAGAGGCCGGACAGAACGCCCAGGTCGGCCAGGAAGAGAGAACCCGTGCAGATGGAAAAGAGCGTGCGCTCCTGGCTGGGGTTCTTCTGCTGGAGGTCGACATAGGCCTGGATCAGGCTGAGCGGTTCGGCCCTCGACTTCAGGATGCCGGGGATGTTGCCGCCAACGATGACCAGGATGTCAAACTCCGCGAGCCGCTCGTGCGCCTCCTTGAACAGGATCTGCGACTCCACGACGATGCCCTGGTTGGAGAGCACGCGGCGCTCGTCGCCGGCGACGGTCACGTCAAAGGCCTTGGAAGCTGTCGAGAAGGGCGGGAGACATGTCAGCCACGGGTCCACCGCCCACCACTCACCACCCACCACCGACCGGACCGGCGTCTCCCACCTCACCGCCCAGCATGTACGCGTGCTTACACTTGTCCTTGACGTCACGGAGCGCCCAATGGAGCGACTCGACCGGGCCAGCAAAGTCCATGATATCAAACTTCTCCTGCAGGGCGAACAGAACCGACAGCGGCGCCTGCGGCTCATCGTCAACCACTGCAGAAGACTTATGTGCCATCTTGAACGATTTTGGTGCGTATGTGAAAGAGAGGGGCGGGGCGTTGTGTGGTATTGAGGAGGATGAGGAGAGAGAGAGGGGGGGTGCGCCGAATCGAGGCAGACGAGAGGGCGGGGTTCCTATTTAAGGGACGGAGCTCTAACAAGGCAGGCCGATGCAAGGCGGGACCAGAGAGGGGGGCACAGAGCAATTGGAGGGGAGACGAGAGGGCAAGAGCACGCGGGCAGACACATGAGCACCAGAGGCAGGAACGCGACACCCAATGCCGGAAAGAGCAACTGGATGACCCGAGCTATGACACAAAGCACAAAGCCCCCCCCCCCTCGGGGACTTTTTGAGGATCTTGGCCTTGAGACAGCTAGCGACGGCCGTGGACGACACGACCGAGCAGCGTGAGCAGAGAGCAGGGCGAGTCGTAAGAGGTTCCACGTGAGGCAGTTTATGGATGATTGCCCGTCCGCGTCTCCTCCACTTGCACGACAGTAGTAACCTGTTTCTGCGCGCAACGGGCAGGCGCCACGGATTTCCGAGTGCTGTCGTCGTCCAACATCGCTCTTTCCTCAGTCCACTTTAGTAGGCCCACGCTAGCGGCCTGGTCGGTGCTCTGCCACTAACAAGGGGAACAGCAGGACGGACCAGGACTGCGTCGAGACCCACAGCGATGTGGTGCGGGGTTGTGCGGCGGTCACCTGCACACTTGGTTAGTGAGCGATCGTAGCCGGGCGGCGGGCAAGGGCCGGCAATAAAAACAATGCCGTTTTTAAATCGAAAAAAACTCTTGGGGGCCACTCTTGTGCTCCCCCAATCAGCGCCGGGGAAAGTGCTATCTCCTGCATCTTGCCTCGCGACCGACCAAGCACGGCGCCGGAGCAACAGAGACGCCCGCGCAGCCTTATATGTACAGCCTCACCCAAACGCCTTTATCTCTCCGAACCGCCGCGCCGCCGCCCACGACCCCCCTTCCTCCCGCGGGATTCCCGAGAGCCTCACCCAGCAGCGTCTATCTCTCCGAACATCGGTGTCGCCGTCCAGGCCCCCCCCTTCCCGCGGGATTCCGAGCGCATTCGACGATAGACGATACGCCGTCCGCCGTTGCCGGCCAAACGCGCTTCTGTTTGGCCCGCCGTCCTTCTGTTGCATCGTCTCGCGTGTCGCCGACCATGCGAGCTTGCCCGCCCCGTCGAGATCGCGGGTGCTAGCCTCTCAGCCGTCCAGTGTCTGTGCTCTCGGCACGTTTGCTATCTTTGCTTCTCTGCCGCGCCTGGGAAACCACGCTTCGGCGCCTCGCAGAGCGGCCGCTGGCTGCCCTCAGAAGCAGAAGCCGAAGCAGAGGCAGAAGCCGAAGCAGAAGCAGAAGCAGAAGCAGAAGCCGAAGTCCCCAGACTCAACACGAGGAGGAAAGCAAAGGCAGCTCGAGCCAGGAGATAACGCCCACCCCTCCCCCCCCCCCTCCCAAGCCAATACCTAGAACCATGTCGTCCTTCGGGTAAGCGTTTTGTGCGGCCCGGTTGGGGGGGGGGGGGGGGGGGGGGGGGGGGGGGGGGGGGGGGGGGGGGGGGCGGCGGGGGGGGGCCGGCGGGGG
>JADHKO010000268.1:0-37550 GCA_019925425.1 Ophiostoma pallidulum | reverse complement strand
GCCCCCCCCCCCCCGCCCCGCGCAGGAGAACCGGGCGAACGGCCGTTCATCTCTCAGGTACTCACCGTCTTCCGAATGTTTTTCCACAACGAACCCAGTTGCAGGCAAAAGGCTTCTCCTTGGTATGTGTCCGCTCGTGTCTCTGGACATGCTCCACACGCCTAAACGTGTCAGAAGAAAAAGCACAATGTAAGCTAATATGCGTCTAAAGCGGAGGTTGGGCACAGGGGGAAATCGAGCAAACGGCACCCGCTCCGCGGCGCCCCCCAGCGGCTCGTTTAGAAATCAAAATAATCAGAAAAGAAGGGCGAAGGGGAAATGGGGCACGAATCTCACCGAAAGCGTTTGCTGCAGTACTTGCAAGGCAGAGTCTTGGGCTTCAAGGGCCGGCCCTCTGTGCTGTGCTCGGTTATGACCATGCTTGAGGGGGCTTCGACCGACTGGATTGCCAGCATGCTTCGGGAACGAGCGGCAACGGGCGGCTGTCTCTGGCGTGTCCTCTGAGTGTAGGGCGCGCGAGGACAAGACGTAGCAGATTGGCGTTTGCGCGGTCCTCGGCGTCAGCATGCAGAAGCGGAGAGCAAGACGGAGTTGTTGTTGTTGTTGTTGTTGATGTTGTCTGTTCTTCCTTTTTCCCGCACTTCGTTGGGGGTGATGTTGAAGGAAGAAGGGGGGTGGAAGGACGAGTCCTTTGGCGAGGAATCAAAAGAGAAGAAAGATTGCACAGCGTAACCTCAAGTGGGGGGTGCGTGGGAGAGGAACAGGGGTGCCGAGATGACCGGAGACGAGAAAGGGGGGGGAAGGCAGGAGGAGGGAGAGGAGGGGAGGAGGGGAGGAGGAGAGGAGGAGAGAGAGGAAGAAAGGTAGAGAGGAGGTGGAAAGAAGAGGGATTCAGGCAGTAAAGTAAAAACAAAACCAACACGTTGCCCAAGAGTACGTGTTGCGGGGAAAAAAAGAAGGGACGAGGATGGGTGCGATGTGGGAAGAGAAAATTAAGAGTCTTCTCCGCTCCAAGACATGGCTGTGGCGCATCAGACTTGGGACGGGGGGGACGGCACAACAGGGGCAGGGAAAAAGAAAACAGAGAGGAGGCGGAGTCAGGATTGGGTTGGGTTTGGGGGGCAAGTGGATAAAGGGGGCGTGGGACGAAAACTGCTGCTTTGTGGCCGCTGCTGGTGACCGCTGGCCTGCCTCTGCTGTGTTGTTCCACGGTTCACAGGCAACCTGTCAAGCCGGCTTGTGCCTTTGGAGAAGGTGCCGTGGCGGCTATCCCACAGTGGTACAGATGCGTTGCGGTAATATTCTCCGCTTTGTGAAGGGGGTCGACGCTCTTTGGCCAGCCACTCGTTCTCGGGCGGGCCGCTTCAGTCCAGACTAAAATGGAAGGCTGGGGAGGGGGGACGGGGAGACTGGGGGACTGGGGACTGGGGACTGGGGACTGGAGACTGGGGACTGGGGGTCTGGGGGACGGGGGATTCCTGGGGAAGACGGCTCCAAAATATGGGCGCGTTTGGGACGGACCAGGTGTGGAGGAGCGCGGGTGCCCAGCCCAGCGTGCCGTGAATGCGCGTATGTTCGATAGTATAAGATGCTCTGAGCAGCACACTGCCGTGCCGAACAGAGACCAGGGCGGTATTGATCAGGAAGATCGAGAGAGAGAGGGAGAAAAGACGTGGAGAGAGCAGATTGGGCGATTATTGAAAGAAAATCAAAAGAACAGGGAGGGGGGGGGACAAAAACTAGGTGTGCGGGACTTTGACAAAGAGCAACACACACAGGTGCCCCGAGATAGGCAGGCGGCAAAGCCGATGGGACGCGATGGCTGGAGCGCAGCGAAGGCGGGGAAATGCTGCAACGAAGACTATGGCGTGCGTGTTGGCAGAACGCGAACAGAACAGCGGTGGCTCTCTCGTCTGCCGTCTTCTTCTCTCGTCCTTCGTCGGGCTGTCGTCCGTTCTCGCTCACACGGGGCCCTATACGGCGCAGACAGCACGGGCAGGTTGGATCGGAACGTCGTTTCTGAACACTTTGCCCTTTGTGGGCGGAGTGGCTGCACGTTGTTTTGGTGCTGCAAAAGGCGGACGAGGACCCGTTCGTCGGATGCTTTGTGTGTCACACGCGGCAGGGGCGGAAACTCCGAACAGCTGCTGGGGCGTGTCTGCCCGTTTCTTCTGCTGCTGTATGCTGTCTTCTGTCTCTTGTCGTCCTTTTCCCTTTTCTTTTTCCTTTTCGAGGGTGGCGGTGGAGCCGGCGTCGTCACAAGGAAATTGGGGAAGCCCCGTTCGTGGAGGAATGAAGCCGAGACAGGAGACCGGGTGCCAATGTTGGGGCACGCAACGTTCGGTGACAGTGTTGGGAGAAAGACACAGGAGCCAAGGAACCGCCTGAGGGATGGGGCGGGGAAAGGAATGTCGGCAGGATGGATGGAGATTGAGCGCTGAGAATCGAGTGTCTCGAGTGTCTGGGGAGCCGCAGAAGGTTAGTTTTTGGGCTGGTTCAGGCTGTTCGAGAGGGGAAAACGCACTATTGACGCATCTAGGGGGAAGGGACACGGTAGCCAGGAGGGGGTGGGATGAGGCGAGCACAACGTATCTTACAAAGGATACGAGTAAGAGGTCGCCGACGGATGGGCCTGAGAGAGGAGGAGACAGAGTGCCCGGGGGGGGGGGGGGGGGGGGAGAGAGAGAGAGGCGGGGAAGGTCGATCTCGGAGTTGGGAGGCGGAAGATTGGAGGATATACAATAAGCGGAGGAAAGGCAAAGGCGGGGAGAAGGAGGAGAACGCCGGGGGGGGGGGGTCTTGGTTGCTAATGAGAAACAGGCGGGTGGGCACAAAGGAATGCCGGGTGTGCAGAGCAGTGGGAGGAGAACAAGTTGGTTCCAAGACACCGAAAGACCAATCTCGGAGTCTCAGAATCTCAGACGAGGAGAAAAAGAGGAGAAGAGGGGGGATGGACAGAAGGCGTTCTGTGAGGCAAAAGAGACGGGGAGGGAGAGAGAGCGAGAGAGAGAGAAAGGGAGAGAGGGGATGGGGTAGGGGGAAAGGAAAGTAAAATGAGGAGTGAGGAGTGCAGCGCAAGGCAACGCAACACGGAAGTGTCGCGGGCGGTCGCTGTTTGGGCGGTTGAGGCTCGAGGTTCTTCGTCGCAGGATTCTACGAGGCAACTGCACGTACCAAAACGGCAGTCGAATTAGAGGATGCTCCTCCCCCTGTCGGCCCCCCAAGAGAAAATGATTCATTACGAAGTATCCTACAGGCATTAATATCCACTATTGCGGAGAACTCCACGCCCCGGGGGCAACAAAACTAGCGCCGTCCCCCTCTTTAGGTCGGAAGGACTAACGCGGAGAAGCCCCACCGCGACTGTGGATTTTCGCAGCTTTTCCAGCTTTTGCTCGCGTCGCAGTTGTGAGGGAGTCCTTTTGATAGAGGCACGATAGGATGAGATAAAAGAAAAAGGATCGAGCTGAGTCAGTTGGGTTTTCTGGGAGAAAGAGCGTCGCCGGCCTGCCCTTCCAACTTGCACGTGCAGCAGGAGGTGCGCGACGTGCTTTGCGAAGGTGACGGGCAGGCGCGGCCGGCGACGACCCGGGTCGCACCTGCCGGCTGTGTTTTCGATCGCAGTGCTGTTGTTCGAGTGACTATTATCGCGCATTTGTCGCGGAAGGAGTGCTTCACTGCCGCCACAGTTCTATAAGTCTATAAATTCACATTTCCCCTTTGTCTTCTCTTTCTTTCTCCAGTCAATTGGAGAGCAACCCCCCCTCTAGAATGTCCCTCCCCAACTTTTCTTCCTTTCTTCCTTTCCTCCCCTTCCTCCTCTTCCTCTATCTCCTTCGTACGTACTTCTACGCCCTACTAATCCTCGCACGCTAACACTGGACAAAATACCACTTTGTCAGGTGCTTTGCGGAGACGAGGGGCGTAGGCGGGGAGGACGGAAATGGGGAATGGGGAGAAGACGGCCCCACGGCTGGGCGGCTTCGTTTCTCCTCTCCGTCCAGGCGCAACCTGCCAACGGTGCGTAATATGTCGTGTGAATAGTGGGCGTTGCGATGCGGGGATACAGTGCATCTACAGTGTGTATACTGTCTCAAGTGTCTGCGACAGAAGCTGCTCCAGGTGCTTTTAGCAGCCGGTAAGATTAATATGTGACTCGTTAGTTCCGCCCGTGTTCTGCGTACGGAGTAGCCAGCCGTTCCCGCACAACAACCTCCAATCTCCAGACCTTCCCCTCTTGCATTCCTTCTCGTGTTGACTCGCAGACTTTGCTTCTCAAGCGCTCAGCTGCTTGTTCGCTCGCCTTCCGGCCATCGGGCTGCGGAGAATTGTGTCTGTCATGAATGTGAATACGAATAGTATATTAGTTGCATCTCAATATGAATAACAATAGGGCCTGCCAGAGCGAAGACGCGCCGCCGCGGAGTCCCATCTGGCGCTGTGCGCGATTCCCTCGGAGCTCGGGAAACCATGCGTCGGCATCTTTACCGAGGCCACCCACCATCGACACAGGGGTGCCGAGCACTGGGCCTGGCCGCCCAGAGGGGATGATCGACCGGGGGAGGGAGGGGGAGGGAGGAAGCCGTCGTCCTCCCGACTGGCGGCTACTACGGAGTATGGGGCACGTCTTTGTTGGCTGGCCTGGCCGCCCTCGGTTCCCGCCAGCCCCCTCCGCCTTCGTTCTCCAAAACTCAATTTGTCGTAGTCTGGGGTAAAGTGCAGATGCCCGATTTCCACTTGGCGGTCAGAGACGCCTCAGGACTCCGAAAGGCTGGTGGGCTGGCCCGGGCCCCATGGGCCCAGACAGACGCATCGCAATCGCTTCCCAGATCAGGTTGATGCCACAGAATGCCGACGTGTGAAAGGAACGTCGTAGATGTTTTGGGGAGAGATCCGTAGTCAAGATTTCGACGCTGCCTCCCTTCCCCCCCTCCCCTCTCTCTCCCTCTTTGGCCCGTGCGGCGAGGGAACGTGCTCTGGGGAAAGCACATAGGATAGATCTGGTGCCGAGCTGCCGATGTCAAGCCAAGCCAGGGCGGCGCCGAGGATGACCAAAACAGGCACGTCCGTGAGCCTTCTTTTGGTTTCAACCTGCACACGGCTAGGCCCACTGCGCTTTCGCTTCATAAGCACAGGTCGTCTGCATGCAAAGGACAGGGGGTGGTGTTATGGTTCCTACTCCGTAAAGAGGAGAGAGCCATGTATTCTATGCCAACCGCGGGGGGGAAGAGGAGGGGTCGTAGCTCCTCGGTTTGTGCCAGCTTCCTCTCTAGGCGAAAGCATCACCGGCGGATTGGGCGTTGAAGTGGTTGTGGACTGGGCGTTGTTGATCCTCTGTCGTCTTTGTTCGATCCTTTTCAGTTTCTATTGACGCGATGCACACGTGGAGTTTGAAACATTGTTGCGTGGAACGGCCAGTCCGGATGCCACAGCGTTTTCTTTCTTTACTTTTCTTTTTTCATCTTTTCTTTGCCATTTTCTATTGTAAGGCCATGTGTCGTTCAATATCCAACGTATCTTCCTTACTCTCCATCTCCTGTCCCACCTCGCCTACAGGGCATGCTTATCCAAAGACACAAAACAAAAAACTCTAAGAAACGGGCAAAAAAGGCGAAAAACCTCAACAGCCTCTCAATGGAGGCCCGAACTGACGAATCCCACGCGAGCCTGGTCCGCTCTACCCGTTATCGTTGTCGCGTTGGTTGGACCGCGTCCGCCATTCCTCGTTTGGCGTTTGGCGTGTGTGGACCGAGACATGTGAGAATGCCCGTGATACGAAGGAGCAAAATGAAAGAGAAAAAAAAGCGCGTCGGGCATTCCCTCTCGTGTTTTGCGCTCCTTCTTTGAAGTTTCCATCTGTGTCTGTGCTAGGCTTCGGCTTCTTCAAACTTCAAACTTCTATCGTTGTCAACACCGAGAGGAAGAAAACCGAGGCCTTTGTACCCTTTTCCTTCTTTCTCGCTCGATAATTGTAAATCACTCCGTCCGGCTCGGCAGCGTCAGCATCTCCTACCCCCTTTCCTCCCTTGCATCGCCGGCTTTTTCTAGCGGACACCATCCGTCACGATCATCTCCTTTGCCCCTCGATTCGAAGACGTGTGCCTACAAGTCCCGGAGCAGGACGAAGGGCCCGCCATGCCAGAGGAAGCCGTTGCATAATCTTAAATGTAGAACCTCCAGATTCCACCCTCTCTCTCTGTGTGTATGTGTCTCCCGCGCGCGCGCGAGACTCTTACCCCTTAACGGGAATGCATCAGCATCGGATTGTTCCCTTGGTGTGTGGTCGCGTTGTCTGTGTTTGTAATAGTCGTTGTCTTGGGCGTATAACCCAGACGCTGTCCAGATCTTGTTGCGAACCTCCCGATTCTTTCTTTCCTTTCTTCTCTGTTTTGTCGTTAGCTTCCCCGGTTTGTTTCGTCTCCCTTTTGCACCCTCCCCCCTTTTCTGATCCTCGCGATCTCTCTTTTGTTTGTTTGTTATTTTGCCTGGCGACAGTCCTTCCTTTATTTGCCCTCCTTTCCTGTCCATCGCCAGGCTCGCTCCTTACACTCTGCCTCGTTTCTTCATACACTCCTTTAGCACATTTTTTATTGTAATTTGTAAACATTTCCCTGCTGCGCCCAACGGTCGACACCTGACATCCGACGTCTCTCGACTCACGATGAGGACAGCTTCAGCGTCCTCGCTGGTGCTGCTGGCCCTTCTGGGCTACTTTGTGGCATCCATCCAGGCGTTCTGGATGGAGGATGTTGCTCGTATGTTTTGGGATATCCCAATGGAAGACGCGAAGAACCGAAAAAAGAAAAGAAACTTAAGACACAAGAAGAAGACAAGAAGCAACTGCTAACGCGGCTCTCCAGACCAGGGCTACGCTCCGTACGCCGCCGAGGGCTATGCCGTGTTCCGCAACGTCAAGGACTACGGCGCCAAGGGTACGTATGCCTAGAATGTTTGACCCCCGTGCTTTTTTCACAAGGAGAAAGCCATCGGCGCTGCGAGCAAACTCTTACACTGTCTAGGCGATGGCGTGACCGACGACACGGAGGCAATCAACAATGCCATATCAAGCGGCAACCGCTGCGGCGAAGGCTGTGTAAGTTTGGGGGATCCAATCCGGGGGCACGATGCATAGACTTGGTGACTTGCGGGCATGCTGATCCTTTGGCCCTCCTCTTCTCTCTCTGTGGCCTCTCTCTCTCCAGAACTCCTCGACGACCACCCCGGCCATTGTCTATTTCCCGGCGGGCACCTACATCGTCTCGTCGTCCATCCTGCCGTACTATCTCACGCAGCTCGTTGGCGACCCCAACAGCCGCCCCACGCTCAAGGCCAGCCCCGGCTTCACCGGCCTCGGCCTCATCGACGGCGACCACTACTACTCGCAGAACCTCAACTGGCTCGCTACCAACGTCTTCTACCGCCAGGTCCGCAACTTTGCCATTGACACCACCGCCATCGACGCCGCCACCGTCGCCTACGGCATCCACTGGCCCACCGCCCAGGCCACCAGCCTGCAGAACATCGCCTTCACCATGCCCACCGTCTCGGGCGTTGCCCACATCGGCCTCTTCATCGAGAGCGGCAGCGGTGGCTTCGTCGCCGACCTGGCATTCACCGGCGGCGCCGTCGGCGCCTCGCTCGGCAACCAGCAGTTCACCATGCGCAACCTCGTCTTTTCCGACTGCGTCACCGCCATCAGCCACTTCTGGGACTGGGGCTGGACGTACTCGGGCCTCCGCATTTCCGGCGGCTCCGTCGGCATCAACATCACCGCTGGCGGCCCCGCTGCCCAGGCGGTCGGCTCCATCACCGTCTTCGACAGCGTCTTTTCCAGCGTGACGGCCGCCATCCTGTCCTCCTACACGACCGCCGGCTCGCTGCCCCCGACCGCGGGCAGCATCATCCTCGAGAACGTCGTTGCCGACCACGTGTCCGTCATCGTGCACACGCCCGAAGGCGACGTGCTGCCCGGCGACGCCAGCGGCGCTGTGACCGTCGCCGCCTGGGGCCAGGGCCACAAGTACGTGCCCAACGGGCCGACGGCGTTCCAGGGCGCCTTCACCGGCAACACGCGGCCCGCCGGCCTGCTGGGCGCCGGCAACGTCGCCGAGATCGCTGGCACCTACTACGCGCGGGCCAAGCCCCAGTACGAGACGCTGCGCGCCTGCCACTTTCTCAGCGTGCGTTCTGGCGGCGCCAAGGGCGACGGCGTGACGGACGATACGACCGCGCTGCAGGCGACAATTGACCTGGCGACGCGCACCGGCAACGTCGTGTACATCGACTTCGGCCTGTACGTCGTGACGTCGACGCTGACCGTGCCGCCGGGCGCGCGCATCGTCGGCGAGGCCTACCCCGTGCTGCTGGCCGGCGGCAACGCTTCATTTGCCAACGACGCCAATCCGCAGCCGCTCCTGCGCGTTGGCGCCTACTCGGGCGAGCCCGGCACCGTCGAGCTGTCCGACTTTGTGCTGGGCACGCAGGGTGCGCAGGCCGGCGCCGTGCTGATCGAGTGGAATTTGGATGCGTCGGCCGCGACGGCGCCCGCCGGCCTGTGGGACGTGCACACGCGCATCGGCGGCTTTGCCGGCTCGCAGCTGCAGGTGGAGCAGTGCCTCAAGGCGCCCGGCAACAGCACGGTCAGCAGCCAGTGCATCGGTGCCTTCATGTCGATGCACGTCACGGCCGGCGCCGCCGGCCTGTACGCGGAGAACGTGTGGCTGTGGACGGCCGACCACGACATTGACGACGCCGCCAACACGCAGCTGACCATCTACGCGGGGCGCGGCCTGTACATCGAGTCGACGGCGGGCACCATCTGGCTCGTGGGCACGGCCGCCGAGCACCACACGCTGTACCAGTACCAGCTGGCGGGCACGCAGAGCGTGTTCATGGGCCAGATCCAGTCGGAGACGCCGTACTACCAGCCGAACCCGCTGGCGGCCGTGCCCTTTGAGGCCAACGCGACATACAACGACCCAGACTTTACGGCTGCGTGCCAGGGCGTCGTCGGCAACTGCGCCATGGCCTGGGGTCTGCGCGTCCTGGACTCGACCGGCATCCTGGTATACGGCGCGGGCCTGTATTCGTTCTTTGACAACTATGCACAGAGTGAGTCTGATTCTGCCCCTCCCCTGCCTCCGACTATCTCTCTCTCTCTCTCTCTCTACTAACAACGGCTCAGCTTGCATTGCTACCGGCACATGCCAGGCACGCATCACGTCGCTCGAGGGCGCCTCTACCGGCGTCAATATCTACAACCTCAACACGATTGGCGTGCAGAGTATGATCGACAAGGACGGCAGCTCGCTGGCCAACTACGCCGACAACGTCAACGTGTATCCAGACACGATTGCCCTGTTCCAGAGCAGTTAGGAGGAGACCTGTGGGACGAGGAAATCATAATAATGGTGTCGTGATCCGATGGAAGGGGGAGGGCGGGGGGAGGGAGTTTTTTCGTCTTTCATTCTTTCCTTTTGGGTTGCTTAGAACAGGCGTTTACCCCGTGTCGTGAACATGTTCATTTCATTCCTTCGTGTTCAATGATACAAACCATACTATTATCAAGTACAGACAGGGAGGCTGCTCTTGACCGCTTCCCCCCCCCCCCCCCCCCCCCCCTAGTCCTTCAACGAGTAGCCCACATTGTCGCCACTCTCCTGGCCCAATTTGACCAACCGCGCACGCATCGCCTCGGCCCGTTCGCGCTCGTCGGGCGACAGGCTGCTAAAGTCGCAGCGGTCGACCCAGTCGCCCACGCCGTGTTGCAGCACGTTGCGCGCCCGCAGCCGATTACCGGCGACGTGGCCGACGGACCCGTGCAGCGTCGCGCGCTCCACCGACGTCTTGTACACGCCGCGGTGCAGGATGTTGTTGTTGTAGAACACGGCGTCGCCCGGCTGCAGGCGGACCGTCAGTTGCGGGCGGTGCGCGACCGCGCCGCTGCCGTCGTCGGCGGCCGCCCCCGTCTCGACAGGCAGCGTCTCCTGACACGGGTCCGCCGTGCGCTCGCCTCCAGTGCGCGCGCGCCGGTGCGAGCCGGGCACCACCACGAGGCTGGCGTCGTCCCAGAGCGCCAGGTTCCACTGCGCGTGCCACGCGGGTTCCCGCAGTCGCGCGAGCTCCTCAGCAGCTGTCGCATCGGGCGGGATGTCGTCGCGGTGCCAGCGCAGCTCGTAGTCGCGGTAGTCCGGCCGCACGAGCATGTTGCAGAGCTCCATGACGAGCTCGTTGTCGCCACACGAGAGCAGCCGCTTGGCGATGTCCAGCACGCCGCCCTGCGCAAAGTAATTCTTGGTGAAGACAGCAGCGTCGGCGCCCAGCTCGGGCCGCATCAGGTGCTGCACGCCCCAGATGCCCGGCTGGTCGGCGCCCGCACTGGCCCGTGCGGCGGCGGCGGCGTCGCGGTCCCACCGGTCCCACGGCGGGAACTGCTTGCCGACGGTGCGCACGTATGGCCAGTCGCCCGCACGGGCCTTCGTGGCCGTCCGCGCTGCTGCGCCCTGCAGCATCCGGAGGTCATCGGCACCGACAAGGCCCCGCACGACGACGAAGCCGTCCTCTTCGAGGCTGGCGAGGTAGGGGTCTTTGGTAGCAACGGGCATGTTTTGGCTGGCGCGTCGACGTGCGGTGTTCTCTGTCCGTGGTCTTCTGTCTCTGCTCTCGTTCGTGCGGGTCAACGATCTCGAGTCTCTGACAAAGAAACAAACGAGGCAAGGTCGAGGCGAACCATTGGCTTTCTTTTGAGCGCTTGGCTGTTCTACTGTTCTACAGAGCGGCTGCCGTCGCGTCCACGATCCGCGGTTCGATTGTTACATCCAGTAGCAGGCGCGATGGTGGGAGAGTGCTGGCCGTATGTAACGTGTGCAGAGGACACAAGACTTAATACGACGTACTCCTAAGGCTCTCGTTGGTGGTGGCAGCGTCTAGCGTCGAGCCTGGGGCCGAAGCGTCAGCCCGGCTCTCTCCCTGCATTGCGCGGGTCAACGTTGCTGGGCCCCGGCCTCTCGCGTGGCAATCAGCATCAGCCAACATGCGTTCCATCCCCCTTCAACGGCCGTTCGCCAAATCCGAACCTGAGTTAATACAGCCGGTCCTGTCGGCGACTGACCTGTCAATGCCGGCGTGCTTTGTCTACGTACTTTTGGCAAGCGTGGTTGCAATGGTGGCATGAGCAGCCGTTGCTTTCCCTCGCTGGGCACCAATGGAGAACTGCTTTGCAACAGACTGCGCCAAGAAACCTGTGAACTGAGAAGTCTTTAGAACGCAGGGCGTTCGCTTCTGACGAGGAAGAGCCGGAGATCGGCCAGGCCAGGTCGTAGACGTCATGTGATCTTAATTGACTCACGTGGTGACGCGACTGGCTTCTTGTCCAGAAACGGATTAGCGCCGTGATGTCGCGTCCCTCGGCTTTGCCTGGGCTGGAAGGGTGATCGCGGGCGGCGTCGGTAGGCAGGCGAACGGTACAGGTTCATAGTACAGGCGGTTTCGGCACGCGTTTGGTCGCTTGCGTATTCGACATCTCTCTCTGAGAACCAAACAGACAGAATGCCACCTCGAAAGCGACAGGCCGCCGCGCCGTTGACGCCGGCACCGTCCGGACGGCGACGGTCGACTCGGATCAGCTCGTCGGGACGGACGAGCAGATACTTTGAGAGCGACGACTCGGATGCCGACCTGGCGTCGGAGACTGCGACAGACGGGCCGAAAACGAAGCGGGCCAAGACTGCGATGCCGGCAAGCAGCAGGAGCAGCGGGCGACGCAAGTTGGACGACGACGATGACGACAGTGATACGGATGAATACAATGAAGAAGAAGAAGAGGAAGAGGAGGAGGGGGGCGAGGGCGGTGGCGGTGGAGAGGATGGTTATGCCGTTGAGAAGACAAATAGGCGGGACAGCAAGCTCCGAGGCAAGGCGAGCTCCGACGACGACGACGACGACGACGCGCTGCCCAAGGTCACCTTTATCCCGCACAAGAAGCTGCGTGATCTCCGCGGCATTGCCTACCGAGACGAGACGGTGCATCCCGTGACGCTCGAGTTTTTGAAAGACCTCAAAGCCAACAATCGGCGGAACTGGCTCAAGGGTGCGTGGGCCGCGACCGGGCACCGGCATTTCTGCAGATTTTCCTGAATGGTCTCCCTGTTGACACTAACATTGTCCTTCTGCCCGTTTCTCTCCTCTAGAAAACGACCCCGAGTTCCGCCGCTCGCAAAAGGACTGGCTGTCGTTTGTCGAGACGCTCGGGGCGCGGCTCATTGCCGACGCCGACGACACCGTACCGGAGCTGCCGCCCAAGGACCTCGTTTTCCGCATCTACCGCGACATCCGCTTCAGCAAGGACCCGCGCCCCTACAAGGCGCACTACTCGGCGGCGTGGTCGCGCACGGGGAAAAAGGGGCCCTACGCGTGCTACTACGTGCACTGCGAGCCGGGCGCCTGCTTCGTCGGCGGCGGCCTGTGGCACCCGGACAGCGACGCGCTGCGGCTGCTGCGCGCCAGCATCGACGAGCGCCCGCACCGGTGGCGGCGCGTGCTGGTCGAGGACGAGCGGCTGCGGCGGGTGTTTCTGCCGGCAGCGGCGGGGGCGAGCAAGCGCGGCGGCGACAAGGCGGTGGAAAAGGCAGCAAAAAAGGCGTTTGCAAAGATCAACGCCGAGGGGGCGCTGAAGACGAAGCCACTGGTAAGCGGGAGACGGTTCTTCTTTTGGTCTTCGCCTTGGGACTAACGAACCCTGCTTTAGGGCTATCTCGCCGATCATCGCGACATTGAGCTGCTGAAGCTGCGCAACTTCACAATGCACAAAGCGGTGCCCGACTCGGTATTCACCAACGCCGACGGCCAGGATCGTCTGATCGAGATGCTGCAGGCGCTGGTGCCGTTTGTGACGCTCCTCAACCGGACTGTACGTCCAGACCCCGGCGACAGCTCAGACTCTGATGAGGAGCAGGGGGAAGACGACGGCGGCGACGACGAAGGAGAAGAAGACGAAGACTGAGGAGGTATGGGTTGGGAAATAAACCATCATTTAACTTGGATACAAGGCGCAGCGGTTATGGACACTGCGCCTCTCTCTTTTCCTGGAATACGTACGGGCTTCTTTTTGGGGGGGTTTTCTTCTTTTGTCTATTCCTGCGTTTGTGCTCTCGGCTTTGGAAACATCTCAAATTGTACATTTGCTGGTATTATCAAGGTCATGGAAAAATGCAACCCTCCTCCTCTTAGCCCCCCCCTCCTATCTAGACCCCCTTCTCTCACTCGTAATAGCTTGGCGGTAAGTCCTCATCCCGCGTGCCCCAGGTGGTGCTCTCCTCGGGCCCCACGGTGTATTCGAGCACGCCGCCCGTCAAAAAGATGTCGTGGGTCATCCAGTTGCGCGTATACGGCTTGCCGTCGAGCGTCGCGCCCTGGATGTACTTTGCCGTGTACGTGGGGTCAAAGTTGCGCACGCGGAACACGGCGTCGCGGCCGTTGCGTGCGCGCACGCGCACCTCGCGGAAGAAGGGCGGCGTCAGAAGGTAGACGTTCTGGCCGGCCACGGGGAAGAAGCCCATGTAGGCGAGCGCCGCGAAGGCGCCCATGGCGCAGTCGTCGTTGCCGGGGATGCCGTTGAGGCTGGCGTTGAAGAGGCCGGGGATGTAGCGGTGGGCCCAGTAGCTGCTGAGCCCTGGGCGGCCGGCGTAGTGGAACTGGAAGACGGGCAGAAACGTCTGCTCGTTGCCCATGTAGGCGATGCCGGACGCGTGGAAGTAGTGCAGGCGGCGCGCAAAGGCGGCGCGGCCACCCATGAGACGCACGAGCGTGCGCATGTCCTGGGGTGCGTAGAACGAGTACAGCCAGGGGCTGCCTTCGTACGTCTCGTAGGCAGTGTCGTAGTAGCAGCTGTGCATGTCAAAGACGGGGCTGCAGCGCCGCGTGTTGTGGTAGCGCCACGAGCCGTTGAGCAGCCGCGGCTGCAGAAAGCCGACGTACTCGCTGTACACGACCTCGTCCTGCGAGTCGCGGTAGAGGTCACGCTGCTCGGGGTTCCAGATGTTGCGCCAGTTGGCGCCGCGGCCATGGTACTTGCGCACGTCGGCGACGAGGCGGTCGGCGGAGGGGAGCGGGCGCGGCTGTTGCTGTCCCTGCGGTTGCTGGTGGTGGTGGCGGTGGTCCCCTCCACCTAGCAGCAGACCCCGGTCGTTCCCGAGACCGGCCGCCAGCAGCGAAATGGCAAAGTCGTCGTACGCGTACTCGACGAGCCGCGAGATGCTGCGGCTCATGGGCCCCGTGCCGTTGACGTCGTTGTCGTTCCAGGGGATGTAGCCCAGCTCGTGGTAGCTGACGAGGCTGCCGCGGCCCTCGACGCCCCAGAAGCGCGGCTCGACCTCGGCGTCCGACACGACGGCCTCGTACGCGGTTGCCCAGTCGATGCCCGCCGTCAGATTCTTGACAAAGGCGTCGGCGACGACAACGTCCGCGTTAGACCCGCCCTGCGTGTAGCCCTTGCAGAAGCTCATGCGGCAGTCGGGCAGCTTGCCCTCGTGCCGGTAGATGTCTAGCAGAGCACGCACCATCTGCGTCTGCGCGGCCGGGTCCACAATGGTCAGCAGCGGGTGCTGCGCGCGGAACGAGTCCCAGATGCAGTAGAACGAGTCGAAGTAGGGCTCGGCCGACGCCCACTTCGGGTTCTCGCCCGTGTAGTTCTGCGGCGACAGGAGTGCGCGGTACAGCCCGGACCAGAATGTCGTCTGCATGGCCACGGACACACCGGCGGCATCAATACGCACGGGTGCCAGCTTGGCACGCCACGTGTCCTGTGCCGCCAGCACCGTGCCGTCAAAGTCCCACGGCTCCGGGATCTCGGCCTCGGCGTTGGCGCAGGCCTGGTCCGTCGAGAGGAAAGACACCCCAACGCGAGCCGTTATCGTGTGGTTGTTCGCCGCCGCCGCGGTCGGGGCCTCAAAGTGGATCCAGGCGCCGGCGGAGCCCGTCGGGTTGCGGAGGAAGCCGGCGCTCTCGCTGTTGACGTCGTTGGCTTCGTCCGTCGCATGCGGGCCGACAAAGACGCCCGTCCGGCGGATGCGGGCGCCGCGGAAGTCGGCGCAGAAGAAGGCCGCGTAGTCGCCCATGCCAAACGACGGCTGGTACTTGCCGTCGCCAATCACACGGCTGGACTTGGGGTGTACCTGAATGCCGCCGGTCGTGCGCGTGTTGGCTAGGTCGGCGAGGTCGATAACCATCAGCGGGCTGTACGGCACGCGTGCGTCGCCAGACCAGAGCTGGAGGGGGTCTTTTTGCCCTTCTCGGCCTTCTTCTCCTTCGTCTGCCGCCGCCTCTGCCTCTGCCGCCGCGACTGCGTCGGCAAACGAGAAGCGGTATAGCGCCGCGTGCTGCGTCGTCGTCATCTCGGCACTGACCGAGTTGTTGAGAGCCACGGCAAAGTAGCCTGGGCTGGCACGCGCCGAGTTGTCGCGGCGGACCACGGCGCGCTCGATCGCAGGATAGGCGCACAGGGTGTAGTTGTCCTGGGGGCAGCCCGGGTGCACAAACAACGGGAAGTTGCCCAGAGACGGGCTGCCGCCGGTGCCTGAGTCGTGCATGTGCGAGAAGCCGGTGATGTGGCTGAGGTCGGACACGAACCCGGCCGCGTTCTCAGCAGGGCTATTGGTGTCGGCGACGGCCTTGGCCATGCCGTAGGGCAGCGTTGCGCCGGGGAAGACGTGGCCGCCATGGACCGTACCGATCAGCGGGTTGATGTACCGGATGACGTCGTACTCGAAGGAAGACCCGGCGGTGGGGGAGGAGCCGGACCACAGGCCGCCGAGGGGGGGGGCGCTCGTCGCAGACGACGATGATAGGTGACCGGTGGGCGGAAAGAGGACGAACCACAGGGCGCGGCCGAGCTCGTGCCGTGGTGCGGGCTGCAGCATCAGCGCACCGAGCGCGAAGAGAACGAGCAGGATGAAGCGGCTGCGTCGCAGGCCGAGGACGCGGAGGTGCGCCATGGGGGGGGGGTGTGGAGAGGGAGATGGGCGTTGATTTACGAAGACATTGTGTGTGGAACAGTTGTGTTCGTGGGCTTCTTTTGAAGAGAAGAGAAGGGGCTACACAAGCAGACGCAAACAAAGTGGGTAAATGTGGAAGCGAAAAGAAGGAAAGAAGAAAAGAAGGAAAGAAGGAAAGAAGGAAAGAAGGAAAGAAGGAAAGAAGGAAAGAAGGAAAGAAAAAAAGAAAAAAAGAAAAAAAGAAAGAAAGAAATATAGAACGAAGACAAGCAGAGCCTCTCTAGCTTCAGGGCCTCGAAACCGCGGCCACTCGGCCGAAGCTGGGAAGCAGACTGACGGAGAAAGGGCAGCGTTTGGCAGTTTTTTCCTCTGTCCGGGTAAAGTCGATGATTGCGAGAAAAGACACAGAGGGGTACGGAAGGGAGAAGGGGGGTGATAGAGAAGAGGCACACCCTTTCCTGCCAGCGAGCTTGGCTCGTTCGTGTTTGATAGTATTGTGAGACGGCCCGATATTGTAGAGCCCAGGCAAGTCAGAGAGCGAGAGAGCTAGAAAGTGAAAAAGGTAGAGAGAGGCAGAGAAAGCGGGAGACCGAGAACACAGTAACAGCAGCAGACAGCTCAGCGACCTGCGTGCAGATAGACAACGTCTTTGCGTGGTCTACACCCCCAAGGCAGCTCTCCTCTTCCAGCCCCAACAGTTGCGGAGGAGCAACCGGTACTTCTCAACAGAGCCGTCCATCCCCACAGCCAAGAGAATCCGATGCCAAGACGTTTTCAACATGCCTGACAGTTTTGATTCAATGCTGTCCCTTTCGAGGCCGTTTGGAGAATGGTGTTGTTGGACACGTAGCGGCACGCTGTTTGATCTGCCGGGTGGGCCAGGTGTTCCTCGTCTTTTTCCCGTCGACCTCGTTTCCTCCATTTGTTGTCAGCCTTGTCTGGGAGGGTGGTGCGGGAGGGAGATAGAAAGGCTGTGGCACACGCACACACATCCCCTGCCCATTCGGGTGCGTTCCTCTAGACTGGCCAGCCAGCACTCCTTCCAGAGTATGATTACGTCGTGGCCATGGCCGTCTGGTTTCAGTGCGTATACACTGGCCCACGATCGTGGAACCGTGGTGATGGCCTTGCAGCATCCGAAAAAGCCAGAGAAGGTGTTTCCCGGAGAGTTCAAACGATCTGAATTGCATTGCCTAGAGCAAATAGACGATGCCTCCGACAACAACAGCCAGGCCGTAACGCCTATCCATGACAGCACCCCCCGCCCCCCTCTCATTGGAAACTCAGCTGGAGTAGATGTGGTTTCCTGTCCCTCAGATCGAGCATCATCTGCCCAAACAGCCCGTTGGCCCACGAGAACCTGTACCATTGGGATTAGAAAAAAAGAACTCCTGTGGAAAGATGACCCTACGAAATAAAAGCCTGGATCATGGGGAAATGGAGAGGGAGGGAGGGGGTTGGGGGGCTGGTCTCTCTCACCATTGTCTTGTCCACACGCCCTCGTTGTGGCTGCTGACCGCCTCGTGCATCAGGCCCAGCCCGTCCGTCGACGACACCAGCTGCCGAAGCCCCCGCACAATCTCGTCGTCGCTGTCCTCCGTCAGGATTTGCGTGATCACGCTCATCGGCCATGCCATGCCCGGGCCCACGTGCGGGCCGCCCGTGCCGTTTAGCACCGGGCCCTGCATGTAGTACGGATTGGCCCGGCTCATCACAAACCGCCGTGTGTTGCGGTACACCGGGTCATGCCGGTCCACGTACCCCGCCAGTGGCGCACTCAGCAGCGACGGGATGTTGGCGTCGTCCATCAGGTTGTGCGACCCGAAGCCGTCCACCTCGTACGCGTACATGTCGCCGTAGACGGCGTGCCGCACGCGCCCGTGCCGTTCGATGCCCATGCGCACCGTCGCGGCCAGGCGCGCCATGCGCGCCGACAGCTCGTGGTAGTAGCGCTGCCGGTGGCCCGTGGCGTAGCTGTAGTCCTTGGCGGGCGCGTGCGTGCCGCCCAGCCGCGCCACGATCTGCGCGCACGCCGCCAGGTACCGCGCCAGCATCATGTTGGCCGGCACAAACAGCTGGTACGTGCACGCGTCGTCCGACGGCCGGAACGCGCTGCGCACCATGCCCGTGTCCCCGGCCACGGGGCTGCCCGCACCCGCGTTGGCCAGCGTCTCTGTTGCCACGTTCGTCGGCCGCTGGAACGTGTACGGCGCCGCGCGCACGCGCCCGTCCGTGTCGTACGTGCCCGCCATCATCTCCGACGCCGTCTCCATGATTGCCTCGACGGCCAGCACCCAGCCGCTCCGGAAATCGAGGTCGCTGCCGTCCCTGGAGCGCGGCTTCACAAACTGGCGGCCAAAAAAAGCCACGTCCTGCGTCGCCGTGTAGTAGTCGTGCGACAGCTGCAGGAACGCCGCCAGCGAGTCCAGCTCGTACTTGCATTCAAAGACCACCTGGTGCGCCACGGGCGGCTGCACGGCGTCCATGCCGCCAAACCCGCCCGTCACTGTCAGGTTGCTCTCGGGCGGCGGGCGGAACGCGTTGCAGTACGGCGCGTTTTGGATGTACCGCGCCTGCAGGTTGATGGTGCCCCGGAACAGCGACGCCAGCGAGTCCCGCGCCTCGCTCGCCCGCAGCAGCGACCGGTAGCTCTGCAGCTGGTTGGCGCTGTCGCGCAGCCACATGGCGTTGATGTCGCCCGTTGTGATGAACGTCAGCTCCTCCTCCTCCTCCTCCTCGTCGGCCGTCTTGCCCAGGCCGTGCCACGCAATCGCCGTGTCCAGCGTGTTGGGGAAGCAGTTCTCAAACAGCCGGAACAGGTCCGGATCGCGCACCGCCGTGCGCATCGATGCGATGGTCGCCTCCACCTCGCTCGCGTTGAACCGCCGGCACGCCGGCGGCGGCCGCTGGTACGGCAGGTTGTACCGCCCGCCGGTCCGCGGCTCGTGTAGGCCGCTGAGTGCGTACGACGAGTAGTCTGCACAGTAGCTGTTTCTGTCGTCTCCCACCTCCTCCGCCGACGTCGCCACCGCCGCTGCCACCACCCCGAGGACTGTCGCGGGACGAACCATGGCGGCCGTGCACCGCCAGGAGGAATAGAGAACGATGATGCCGGGCAGGGGGGCTGGCTCGGATACGAGATGTGCTGCTTGCTGTCTCTGTGTGAGCTAGTCGTCGTTATGGGCTGGTGAGCATCGGGATATGAGGGCTTCGAGAGTCATACAAATGCGACAGAAACCTCTGCGCACCGGTTGGTTCTTCCCCCACCCCCAACTGCGTTGAGGTTGCTGTGTAATTAAAGGACGCTTGTCTTTTTCTTTTTCATGTGATCGACGTTCCCTCGAGCTACTCGTCTAAAAAAAAGAGAAAAAAACTCCGTCGATGGCGGCGATGGCTGGAGGAGGTTCGCTCTCTGTTCTCGAATGCAAGGAGCAAGATTCCTCCTGCTGCGAACCAAATGGCTTCTTCGGCATCTATCCCTTTTGTCCCGTTTGCCATGCTTGCTGTACTTTTTTATTTGTTCCTAGCTGATACATAATCATGCTTACTTTCGGCGGCCTGTTCTCCATGAGGCAGCAGAAGCCGTAATTGTCATCGTCGCCGGCTAAAGTAACACTGGGCATTTCTCTATGCTTATTAAGGGCAGACGCGTGCCCGGAAGAGGAAGAAAAAGAAAGTATGCAATTTCTGAGACACCAGTCTAGGTGAAAATCATTGTCTCGGCTGGATGCTTCGCTAATAGTGGTTGCGCTTGCTAAGTACATACATGAAAAAGCAGAAAAAATGCAATGCAACATCATGTACAAGAAAGATCGTCAAGGAAAAAGGATGAAGAAAACAGGACAAAGAAGCCTCTCGAAAGCGCATCCGAGTAAGGCTACAACACCGCACACCTCTCAACCAAAGGGAAGCGTGCTCAGCTTAGGTCGAATCGGGCGTTCGACCGAACAGCATACAGCAGCTTTTCTCGCAGGGTCTTTGCGTCCGAGTATCGCGGGAGCTTCAGCAGATTGACACACGTGCTTGCGCTCGGCAGACGGGTTTCGTCGCTGCCGCCATCCCGGATGCTGAACTTGGGGTTGAGCTGGGAAAACCCTAGCAGAGGTGCTCGCGGAGTCGATGTGACGTATTTGAGCAGCAGCCGGCGGTCGTCGTCGGCCAGCGAGCGCACAACATCCCAGAACAGCTTGACGGTCGCATGCTCCTCGAGGTCGTCCCCGATCTGGTACACGCCTCCGTATATCGTGTTGCGTTGTAGGTCATCCACGTCAATCTCGGACGAGTCGCCACCGACGAGGCGCTGAAGCTCGTTCTGGTTGAACATCCGCAGCCACACAGGGTCGATGATCGTGCCGAGGCCGCGGAGAAACGCCTTTGTCACTAGATACGGCTGCACCATGAGGCGGTGCCGGGCGACGTATGATATGTAGAGCGGCCGGTTTTCGTTCGTTACCCGAAGCTTGTCGCCGTTGGGAACGAGCTTGCGCGTCTCCGTCTGTAGCCGCTCCTTGCCGCTGGAGATCTGGTCCTCGATGGTGAAGTCGAGGTCTAAATCGGCCACGTCCCCCGCGTAATTCTTTAGTTGCAGCATGCCTTGGTAGAGGTCTTCGTCCATCTCGCGTAGGTCGTTGATGCTCGCGCGGTAGGCAGTGCCGGTCGAGGACAAGGCCCATTTCAGTAGAAAGAAGCCCGCGAAAACAAAATCGATGAGGATACCCTCATACAGACATTTACCGATCATCCGGCCGATGAATTCGTAGCACTTCATCAGGTCCGTGATTTGTTCGTCCCAAACTTTAGAGCCCTCTACGAGGCCGAGTTTTGACAGCTTCTGCTTAGCCTGGTCAAATTTCACCGGGTTTGGGTAGATTGCATTTTCCTTGTTCGACTGGAAAAGCTCCATCACGGGTGACAGCACCTGCGTGAGGGCGCAGGTGAGAAACTCCTTGGTGACGCCGCCACCGTCGATGCCGGCCTCCTCGTGCCCGAACTCGTCAATGAACGTAATCTGAATTGGTTCTTTCAAGCCCTCGCCGAGCTCCCAAAACTGGGAGAAGGCGGAATCGAAGACGGAGTCTCGGCGGATGCGAGCATTATGACGCGAGATCATCGCCCGCGCGGCGCTGTTCTCGCCCCAGCCGCCGTGGCGCTCCATGATGTGGGCGCGCCACGCATCCGGGTCGATGTTCCCTTCGCGTCTGCGCATCTTGTCAAGCTCAACAAACTCGCGGAAGATTTTCACTCGCGCCTCGAATGGAAGAACAAAAGGCATGTTCCGCAGAATCTCCAGCTTGGGGCCAATGGTGGCCAGGAGTCGGTCGCGCCGAGACTTTTCACGCTGCCTTCGCATCATTTCAAGCTGTGCGTATCTCGACGTGCGGGCAAAGGCTCGAGAGGAGGCGAACTGGCTCTGGCTCTCCATTTCGTCTTCGCTTTCCTCCTCGTCTATGTCGATGTCTCCATCTGCACTGCCGTCTCCTTGCTGGAGCTCATGTTGCCTCTGTTCTTCGGAGACGACAGCCGGAAGCAGTTGAGACATGTCGAAGCTGGAGGTCATGAGCCAATGGCCCGCCGGGAGAAATTGGCGCCGAGAATCGCGTTCGTAGAGCATTTGAATAGCTGTCGTAACAGTTGACTTGAATGTCCGGAAATCTAGTCCCGACATGACTTCGTAGTTGCCAATCTGACCGGAGCGCCTCGGCTTACTCAAAAAAGCTGGATGGTGTGCACTCTCGTCATCGTTCTGCAACAAGTCTGATGCGTTGTAATGCAGCGTGAATGCGAGGTTCTTGAGAAAGGAAGTCAGCGATTTCAGAGCGGCGAGAGAAAGCGCAGAGGACCGGAGACGCGACGTCGGGGGCTTGTTTGTCTCCGTTGCAAAGGACGCCGCGTTGACGAAGGCCGAGAAAAAATCATCGTCATCGGTGAGCCTTAGCACAAACGTGTAGAGTTCAAGAAAGAGCAGAACCGTGCGCCATTCTCGGTCCCACACAGATTCGTTTTCTGACGCTGCCGATCTCGCCGGAGAACGCTTCCTTTGGAGGAGGAACTCCAGTGCATCTTTGGGGGATCTCAGCACCTGCTTAAAGAGTGATGTGGCTTCGCATGCCTCCCAGAAAAACTGCATGGCAGGCTTCGGTCCAGCTTTCGTGGGCAGATCGGCCAAGTAGAACTGCATTCGAATGTCGTCTCCTTTATCGGGGAAGCATCGAATAAGGACAATTGCGTAGCCAGCCAGAAGACTTGCGTAGTCCTGCTCCGCGGCACTGGACTGGCTTGCGGCGAACTTTTCCAACAACGCCGTGATTTCTTCCCTGTCGACCAGTGACCGGATTTGTCTGGCTAGGTATTCCTCGTTGGGTGTTTCCCTGCCAGGTTTCTGGCTGTTGGCAAACCGCACTCGGATGCCGCCGGAGAGAGCTGATAGCTGCGTGTAGATGGCTCTGAGGTATAGTGGCGAGATCTGGACTTCCCCCTGCAGATTTTTTTGCAGGTCGATAACATGGGCGAGCAGCCAAATCAAGTCGTCCGCGGTGTTTGCTGCATTACTCGGTCTCTTAGGGGCATTGTATATATCGACCACGGCCTGAGATAACGCACCAACGCTGATCTGCTGCGAAAGCTCGCCCATTCTGGTTTCGAGCCGACCGAGCGGCTGCGTTAAAAAGGCAGTCGCAAATTCGGCGTACGCACGCCGGGTGAATGCCGCTTGCCAAGCCGTTAGAAAACCAAGTGCCGTGTGCGACTGATGAAACAAACAACAGCGACCGGGGCAAGACATACATGGTGTGCTTTCTCCGATTAGAAGAGGAGCAACGACAGCCCCCTGCAGCAGCAGCCGTACATTTTCTTCTCCTTGGTCCATCTTGTAGCATCGGGCGAGCATCGTGTAGTACTCCTTCAGGCTGTTGAGGAGGGCTTGGGGTCGCAGTTGGACAGTGTGGATGAGCAGGTCAAACAAAACTGGACTCAGTTGGGGTTGCTCCCTAGAAAAGGCAGACTCGTCAGTACGTCACCGAGCCACGTCTGGGGCCACGGAGGGGGGTGGAACTTACTGGTCCAATGCAAGCACTAGGATGTGCACGAGGCGCGACAGCCTCGCCGGCGGAAGACGCCCAGAAATAAGCAGCTCGTAGTTTGTTTGCACAATATCCTCGGCAAAGAGGAGAAGCAGTTGCCGGTCGCCATCTCGGCGAACATTCAAAGCGGAGACGAGGAGGGGGAACGCCTCGCGACTTCGCTGCTCGGGCAGCAGCGTAGACGACGGGCTGTACAGCTCAGCCAGAGCCTGCCGGCGTTGCCCCCTCACGGCCTGGCGCCCCTGGTGGCCCCGCCATATGCGCTGGATCAACCGTGCCGCCTTGAGCTCGTCTCTTTCCTGCTGCCGCTGCCGGCGGCCGGCCTGGGCTTCTGCGACGGTTTTGGAGGCACCCGAAACAGCGGACGGAGACAGGGAGTGGGCGCCAAACGGGTTGGAATGCCTCTGGCCGCTGAGATTGACGTTCCGAGCACGGCGAGAGCTGCCAGTGAAGGTTGGGAACATGGCCGCTTCCGAAGCGCCGAGTCGTTGGCTGCAGCAGCCAAGCGAGAGATGGTGCAAGCGCGGGGTTGTATCTCGTGGAGGTCGGGTATGTCGGGGGACAGCGGGGGTGTCGTAGAACCACCGGGAAGCCTTGTGCGATTCCTGCAAGGCAGAAGCGAGTAGGGCACATCAAACCGTCACCGCAATATGGAGGTGTTCCGTTGTCGACAAGTCATTAATAGGAAGGATGTGTGGGCAAAATAGCAGTGATAGGCATCTGTCTCGATACGTTCTGGCATTGTCACTGTTCGCGCTAGCGCTCGTGTGTAATTATGGGAAAGCACGACTGGCGCACTTTCCTGATTGGCAAGCTTCTGGACTGCTTCGTTCTAGAAAGTTCACTGGCGCCCCGAGGTTAGTCAGAGTGGCGGAATCCAGGCCGTTCAGGCCCTGGGAGGGGCGCTTTCTGTAGAAGCATGCGCGAAGCGACAGCGAAAGGAACAGTCGCTGGCCCCAGCAAAAGCACCTTCCTGTCTCTGGGCTTTAGCCCCTGGAGCCCGGCGAGGCTGCCGCTTCTGAATTTCGCAGGGTAGTGCTTTCCTTTGAAGCTGCACGCCTACGGGGAGGAAGGAGCCATGCGAAGGCACTGGCACTGCTGCGGGCAAGCGCAATGGGGCCCTCAATGGAGGGCTCAATGGAGGGCTCAATGGAGGAAGGACGCACTTTGTTACACGTTTGTGGTCAAGACTAATCCGTACGGAAGTGCGTCTGCCTTCCTTTTTCGTTTCTTCGTCTCACGTGGCCAGCAGGGAAATGCACAATGGGTTGAAGCGGGCGGAAAGAACGAACAGGATTGTCAACAATAAAGCTCGCTGGGAAGGTGCGTCTCAGCAATTCAGGATCGCACTTTCCTCTCTTTCCTCTCTCGTGTGCGGGACTCGGACGAAGGAAAGGGCAATCTTGACACGGTCACGTGTGCTTCAGCACCACCCTGGCGACAGCCGTGGTGTATGGGACGACAGACCGCCCTGCGAACACCATCCTCAGCCAACCCTCATTTCGTTGCTCCACTGGAATTGTTACATAAGCCTCCACAGCAAACTCTGCGCTAGCAGCAGCAGAAGCAGAAGCCAGGGCAGAAAAAAAACCGAAAAAAAAAATTCGAGCATATCTATCTAAAGCGCGACCGAGAAATTCTTTCCCTCTTCTCCTCTGCTCTTTTCCCTTCTTCGCTCTGCCAACCACCTTCAACAACCAAACCCTCCACCTTCAAAAAGAGAGCACGATTTGACAGTACGGATCTGTACTTGATTTCCGTTCCCGGCATCTTTGCTTTCTTCACTGTTCAAATCACAAAAAAATTTGAAAATCCATACAAAAATCCAAAAATCTCCACCGACCTCCGTCTCAGCCAAATTCCACGGAGTCAAAAAAAAAAAACACCAAAAAACCTAAAACAAAACCCGCCACGACTCCACGACTCTACGACTCCCTGTCTGCCAGCTGAAAGGGATCTGGGAATAGTTGCAAACAGCCTCTCTTCTCGCACCGCCGCTCTCGCTCTTCCAAGGTATGCATCGCTCCCTGCCGTGAAAGCGCCCGCCTCCAACCTCGAACAGCCTTTGTTCGATGGCCATTTTCGGTCTCTCTGGCCTTTGGCCTTTGTTCGCCTCTCGCCCCTTGCCCGCTCTCGTCTTCTGCCCTCGCTCCCCCTTTCTCTCCCCCGTCGCGTTCTCCCAGAGCACACTGAATAGCCGTTGTCACGATCATCCTCATTTCGGGTCCTGGCCATCTCACGCCGACATCGACATTGCCCCTGTTTCTACTGTGTCTCCCCTGTCTCCTTTTCTTTCGCAAGACTCACGCCCTCGCTAACCTCCTGCTCGCCCGATCTGCAGCCTTTCTTTTCCCACCCAACCAAATCCATCCATCCAAAATGGCCGCTACCTCTGCTTCCGGCACGGTCGACCAGCTTGCCGCCGAGCTCAGCAACACCTCCCTCAACGGCGGCGCTGCTCCCACGATCAACACCAACGTGTCTGGCGAAGCCACCGACCTGGATGCCGCTGGCCCTACCCCCAGCTCCGCTGCCGCCCACCCGCAGGCGTCCGCTTCACTGTATGTTGGCGAGCTCGATGAGTCCGTCACCGAGGCCATGCTCTTCGAGCTCTTCTCGCAGATTGGCCCTGTTGCCTCCATCCGCGTCTGTCGCGATGCCGTCACCCGTCGCTCGCTCGGATATGCGTACGTCAACTACAACGCCACTGCCGATGGCGAGAAGGCTCTTGAGGAGCTGAACTACACGCTCATCAAGAACCGCCCCTGCCGCATCATGTGGTCGCAGCGCGACCCGGCTCTCCGCAAGACGGGCCAGGGCAACATCTTCATCAAGAACCTGGACGCGGCCATCGACAACAAGGCTCTCCACGACACGTTTGCTGCGTTTGGCAACATCCTGAGCTGCAAAGTCGCCCAGGACGAACAGGGCAACTCCAAGGGCTACGGATTTGTTCACTACGAGACCGACGAGGCTGCTCAGCAGGCTATCAAGAACGTCAACGGCATGCTGCTCAACGAGAAGAAGGTGTATGTTGGCCACCACATTCCCAAGAAGGACCGCCAGAGCAAGTTCGAGGAGATGAAGGCCAACTTCACCAACATCTACATCAAGAACCTCAGCCTTGACGTGACGGATGACGAGTTCCGTGATCTTTTCGAGCAGTACGGCGGAGTGACGTCGTCTACCATTGCACGTGAGCAGGAGACGGGCAAGAGCCGTGGCTTTGGTTTTATCAACTTCACGACCCACGAGAGCGCATACAAAGCCGTCGATGAGCTCAACGGCCGCGACTTCCACGGCCAGGAGCTGTATGTCGGCCGTGCTCAGAAGAAGCATGAGCGTGAGGAAGAACTGCGCAGGTCTTATGAAGCCGCTCGCCAGGAGAAGGCCAGCAAGTATGTTGGCGTCAACCTCTACATCAAGAACCTCGACGACGACGTCGACGACGAGAAGCTCCGCGAGCTCTTTGCCACGTATGGCCCCATCACGTCAGCCAAGGTCATGCGCGAAACGCTGATTGAGGGCGAGGAGGACAAGGAGGACAAGGAGAAGGAGACCCCGGCTGAGGCCGCCGAGACCGCCGCCGCCGCCGAGGGCGAGTCCGCTGAGGCGCCCGCTAGCAAGGGTTCCAAGCTGGGCAAGAGCAAGGGCTTCGGCTTTGTGTGCTTTAGCAACCCTGACGATGCCACCAAGGCTGTCACGGAAATGAACCAGCGCATGGTCAACGGCAAGCCCTTGTACGTCGCCATCGCCCAGAAGAAGGAGGTACGCAAGAGCCAGCTGGAGGCTAGCATCCAGGCCCGGAACACGCTGCGCATGCAGCAAGCCGCGGCCGTTGCCGGCATGCCTCAGTCGTACCTGCAGCCCCAGGTCTTCTACCCTCCCGGCCAACAGCAGGGCTTCATCCCCCAGGCCGGTGGCCGGGGCATCGCTTTCCCCCAGGGCGGTATGGGCATTCCTGGCGGCCGCCCAGGCCAGTTCGCACCTGGAAACTTCCCCCAGGGTGGTCGCGGCGGCATCCCGCCGCAGCAGCTGCCGCCAAACATGTACCTTCCGGGCCAGTTCCCGCCTGGTGTTCCGTTCAACGGCCCCAACAGCGCCCAATACATTGCTGCGATGCAGCAGGTTCAGCAGACCGTCGGCCGTGGTGGCGCTCCTACTGGTGGCCGTGGCCCTATGCCCGGCATGGGTGGCCATCCTAACAACCTCGGCGGCCCCGGGCTGCCCGGCTTCCCGCCGTCTACTCGCCAGAACGGCGGCGGCCGCGGCCGCGGCCAGTTCGGTGGCCCCCAGGGCGGCCGCGGCGGCCTGAACGCTTCGGCTTCTGGCGCTGCTGCCCCTGAGCTGAACCAGATCTCGCTCCTCCAGGCTCAGCTCAATGCTACCAACGGCAACGCTCAGCAGCAGAAGCAGATTCTCGGCGAGGTCATCTTCCCCAAGATCCAGAACCTGCAGCCCGAGCTTGCTGGCAAGATTACCGGTATGCTTCTGGAGATGGACAACCAAGAGCTCGTGCACCTCGTTGAGGATGACGGCGCTCTGAAGTCCAAGGTCGAGGAAGCCCTTGGCGTTTACCAGGAGTACGTCAAGAACCAGGGCCCTGGTGACGACGCAGAGAAGGCAAAGCCTTCTGAGGAGAAGAACTAAAAAAGCGGGTTGTTTGTTTGACGGTTGTTCGTTTTGCACCTCCCATTTCCCTGTGTCTCGTGGTTTCTATTTTTTTTTTCAAAGCAACACCATAACCCTTGCTGGAAAGATAAACAGAAAACCCGAGTCGGGGCAAAGGAGGAGAGGCAAAGAATCCGGAAGACGCAACAACCGTGGTGTGTTCCCACCACTCCGATGATACCAAATATTTCCTTTATCGTTTTCTCTCGGCATTCTTTTGTCTTGCCACCCCCGCTTGCTGGACCTTTTGTTTCTGCACATCCTGCACCTTGCGCTCGAGTTCCTCCTACGCGCATTTCGTTCTGAACAACCTCTCTGGTCCTCTGCCGCCTTTGTCGCTCACATACCGACGACCACATCCGACCGAGACGAGAGGCTGTCAAATACAAATCCCCACCTCCAGGGCAATGGACAAGTTGCGTTGCAGCAAAAGAACAAGCGCGGCGACAAAAAAACCAATATGCTTTGTATTGATAGAAACTCTTCCTATGGCTTTTTTTCTTCTTTTTCTTTCCATGTTTGGGCGGAAACCGGTCGTTAGGGAACCGGGTATGTGAAGAAGAATGCTGGCTGCGGTCCTGGCAAGGCAACACCCCCCCCCCCCTCCCTCCGTCTCATCTCTCTCCTGCAAGGAGATGGAACACAACCTGCCGAGCCTCCAGGTGCCAAAAAAGCCTCTTCTCGATACCCCAATTTTCATTGTTTCAACCCCGGACGGCGTTTTGAAGGGCTATGGGGGCTATCTTATCTGTCTACAGTGGTTATTTCTTTTGTCTTTTTTTTTTTTCGCGCCCCATCTTATGTTGCGCAAGCTCGAGCTGTGGAGGGCCGTTTTTATCTGTTGTCTTTTTTATTCTCTTTTTATTCTCTTGTTTCCGTGTTATCGAATTTCCCAGACTGGTTCCGATCTTCTCTGCCGCGGTAGCTCTATTCGCATCTTGCTGTTATGTCTTAGCGGAGGATACAAGAACGACAAATGGGTGGATGAACACGGGAGACAAAGGGGAGGGGGGAAGGACGGGCAGGAGGGTAAAGGGCAACAAAAAGGGGTGACGGATTCGGTCCAGAACGGCCGACGATTGCCTCAGTATTCCAGTAGTGTGGGCAGTGGATGAAGGACTCACGCCCAATGTCCAACTGCCCCGGGGCATGCATTTCTCAATCGAAAAGAAAAAGCCTTACATACTTCGCTCGTCCCCGTCTTCAACTGCGAGAATCGCGAGGGACTGATGTGATATATGCACGCATATGAATGCATATTAATGCATTGACTAGCAAGACGACCGCCTTGATCTTCAGGCTCGCAGAAGATAGCTTGCAAAAGATGCCGTTGGTTGTCCTTTTTTGTTTTTATACTTTGGACAGAAGAAGGGAGAAAGCATTGTGTTCTATGCCATGTCTGTATTGATGATGCGTGAAAGTCCACTAAAAATATTCGATAAGACCCAATACTAAACGCCCCATGACACCTTTTTGGCCATGAAGCATTTTCATTGCTTCGCCGTCGTTGTTTTCCCCCACAAAGTCGCTCATGGTCCATCCTTGCTTTGGCCGGCTCTATCGTCATTTCGTTGCCTCTCTATGACTGGCCTGGGGACCGTCTAAGTAAGTATACCTCCATTCGTTCTCCTTTCTCCCGTCAATGTCCCACGTTTCGCTTGTGTCGAGAAGCTAGAGACCTCTCGCGTGTTGGTCGAGACCAAAACAATTCGCCCTTGTTCTTGTCGCACCGTCCATCACTTGGCGTGCTTCGAAGTCCGCCCCTTTGCCTTCTTGGCCTTACCGCTTGGTGTTGCGGGGGTAGCAACCGGAATCAAATCGTCTGTCTCGACAGCCTCGCTGGAGTCTCCATACACCTCCTTCTCGAGGCCCCTAGCAGCGTCCCAACCGGCCTTCTCTGCAAGATTGCCAACATTGCTCAGACGACGGCGGACCACAGACTCGGTCTCGGCAATGGTGGCAGCGAGGGTAGCGTGCCCATGGCCAGAACCGCCGGCTAGGCTGCGTCCCTTAGAATCTGCAGCGCCGTCGACTCCACTCTTACCAAGACGAGCGGTGCGCGCGCTCTCGGCGTTGCTCCGACGGAGGTATGAGGTGATGAAGAACTTGATGAAAAGGTAGGACAGGGGTGCGAGGTAGACAACATTAAGCCAGATCGCAAAAGTCTCACCGGTTGTCGCAATGCAAGGCACCGTCTTGAAACTGGGAGCAGTCAGGCCCCCTTTGGAAGCAGACTTCATCTGTTGGGTCTGGGAAGATGCGGCGGCAGCAGTGGTAGCAGCTCCGGACACGAAGTTCTTAAGCGCTCTAAGAATGGAAGCTGCGCCGGCAGTCGCATCAGCGGACGGCGCAGACACTGCAAGAGATGCAGCAGTCCGGGCGTTTGCGGTCGAGACAGGAACGGTGTAATAAACAAACGAGTGGGCCATCGCATAAGAGGCGCCAACCAGGAATTGAGTGATTTGCGCCGAGGTCAGTGAGCGCTTGACTTTGGTGGGGACGCGGACGGAGAAGGCCGTGAACGTGAAGTAGCTGTACTGTAGTATTTGTTAGTTGGAAGAGAGAGGGAGGGAGAGAGAGCCGTAGCAAGGGCACCGGAAGCGAAAGCAGAACAAAAGAGTAATGCTTACCATCAGTGTGTGGATGCCGGAGTTGACAAAGACAAACATCCAGATAGGAGCGCTCATGTAACGCATACCAGCCCACATACACATCATTGCGCCGGCGTGGTGATAGGTCTGTAGGGTCGAGCTGTATTTGCCCTTGGCAAGGATGATAAATGTATCCAGGACCTCGTAAAACTTGCTGAGGTAGAAAATCCAGCCGTAGAAGGCAAGACCCTCGTTCCAGATACGGCCAGGCTGTGCGCGGTCAGGGATGACAGAGAAATTGGCCGAGATAGGGCTTGACTGCGTCACCCAAAGAGCAGTTGCTTCATCATAGTGTAGTCCGTTGCCCAGCCCCGCTGCGCCGCTGAGGCGGCACACGCTGTCCACGGCAGCGGCCCAGCCACTGGTGCTGCTGTTGCCAGTGTTTCTAAACGGGTTGGCAACGCTGCGGCGCAGTGTGCCAAGCATGCCAATCCAAGTCCATGCAGAGTAGACGGCGAGGAAAATATTGTGGAGGACGACAAAGGCAAAGAACGCTCGTGTCCGGCTGATGGCCCAAGGCCGGTTTCCGGTGGACTTGTTGTACAGGTTGAGAATCTTGGCGGTGACGGCATAGACGGCCGCAATCGTCAGCGGCACACGAACATCAAGCGCGGCCAGGTAGAACCGGTCCGGTATATTGATTAGGGGCGTGTAGGCCAGGGATCCCGGCTGTGACGGGGGGATAAAAGCCGGCTCCGGGTTCGGTGGAAAGCGGAAGAGCGACGCAGACGGCAGCTGCATGAGAACACGCGCAGCAGCCATCTTGAAAAGGCGTCTTTAGGTATGAGGAGAGAAATGGGAAAAGCCGGCGATGATCGGACGATTGGAAGGAGAAAAAAAAAGAGGGGGGGAAGGGGGGGATCGTAGGAAGAGCGGCGCCCCGAGGTCAGATAATAAAACGATAAAAGGCAATGCTTGCAGTGCTGTTGTGCAAGACGGTGGTGAACGGCACGCGACTTGACAGCTGCACTGAGCTTCGATGAAAGAGCCAAAAGCTAGTTGATAGCTAGAGGATGAAGGAAGACCTTCACGATCTCGTGGGGGAGGGGGGGTGATGGCGGGTGGAGGGGATAAAATGCAGCTTGTGAGAGCGAGGGTGGAAAGGAGGAGGGAGAGGGAGGGAGAAGGGGAGAAACACAAATGTGGGAGCTGGCAAACAGGAGAAACTCTGGCCGGGGGACAGAAAAGGAAGGGGGGGTCAACAAAGGAGACGCCAGGAGCAACACTCTGGGCAGGGACGGAACGGGGGAAACACCGAGTGGCAAGCGCCCTGATGCAGGAAGGCGGAACACTCCAGCCGACCTCCTCTCGAGCTGGGGAAAGCACGACCGCGCAGAGGCTAGTGTTCCAGAGACCGCTTCCGACGGTCGGAAGGGATCTTGGTGAGCGGAGCAGAGTGGACTCTGGGGTTTCTACTCGTGGAGCTGCGCCGGTGATGGGACGGGCAATCTATGGACGCCAAGGGCACTATTGCCTGGCAGATGGGTGCGTCTGATGCCGAGGTCGACTGAGTTCTCTCTTGTTGGGGGAATGACGGCGTTCATACGGCAGGGCCGAGCTGTGACTCCGGCATACGACGGCCGATTGTACAGTCGTACTGGGGATCTGACGAAGCAGGAACCAAGCAGTTCCTGCCAGGCGTTCCTGCTACGAAGGCAAGATACGAAAGGGGGGGGGGGGGGCGGGGGGGGCACAACGGGAGGTTCAGGAAGGAAAGCACAAGGCAAGTTTCAACAGTGCTGACACGCCTACCCATGGCGCAATGCTAGGCTTCTAGGCTCTGAAAGGAGCGAGAAGGTTTTCGAGATGGACGTGGATCTAGATGTTCCGTCGACACCGTCATCCCTTTTTTCCCCCTCTGGCGAAGCTGCGAAGGCTTCGGGGGAATGGCACAAAGGCACCTGGTTTCGACCAGTTTAGAAGACGACGTAACTACGAATAAGATGCGTTCTCGCAATACGCCTTCCTCGTTTGTGCCAAGAAAGAAAGGGAAGGAACGTCGAGAACACCAAAGGCAGACGGTGAAGAGAAAAAACTTTTTTGTTGGGAAAGGGCGAATTGGCCAATGGGAAGCGTCGACTTACAGCCGCCCCCCCCCCTAACCGTAGTCGATTTCTGACATCCCCCTCCATGCTGCTGTGGATCAAAGTCTGGCTCGCAATTGCCAAAACCGGCCAGAACCCTGCCATTTCGACGGAAGGCGTTGTCCTCCTCCGAGTCTGCTTGGGTTTTGGAAGGAGCGTTCGCTGCGCAGAGGATAACGACGCAACACGCAACACACAGAAAATGTTCGAGACGGCACGGCAGCTTGGGCGTCGGCTGCTTGAAGAATAACGGGACAGAACGACATGCGCGTGAGATAGAAGCCGCAAATCTGCCCCGCACCTTCCCCAACAAAACCATTTCTATTTTATTGTGTTAAATAGATGCAATAAATTAATAAGGCTGCTATGCACAGCCGCGGCGAAAATCCAAGGCTAGGCAAGGCCCCGCGGCCACCGTCAACTCCATTTTCACGTGCTTTTCTGTGTGCCTTCCTCTGGTCTTGGCAACGGAGCGCACCTTCCCCCTGTATCAATGTTCCGGACCTGCCTGGGCTCTGTACAACCCGGCGAGGCTGGTCCGGGCCCACTTCGGCAACGGGATTGTCGCGGTGCTTTTCTCGTCTGCGACATTCGCCAATCCGCATTGTTACGGACTCGCACCCGGTAGATCGGCACGCTCACATATGGCTCAATCAACGGCTGCATTTTGTTCTGAAAAAATGGTATTCTGGTTTGTTTAACTCGTCTTTGTACTGCATATATCTCTCTTCTAGTTCTTCTCTTTTAATCTTGTTCTTGTAACTAGGCAAAAGGCGTATCTAACTGGACTGGCTGGCCTGCCTGATCAGACCTGAAATGCACAAAAAAAAGGTTCAATGGGTACCCCACCCCTCGCACCGCGTCTCTGTCTCCAACTCATCACTTTGCCTGTTGCTTCTGCATGGCAGCCCACAGCTGCTCGGCAGTAGGGAGAGCATCGTGCGAACCTTCCAAGTCGATGATATCGACGCTGGCACCCTTGTTCCGCAGCTCCTTTGCAACTGCTTCGGCGTCTTGCGAGCCCACCAGCTGATCCTCGGTAGCCCTGAACAGCACCACCCTTTTGTTTCGAAGCACATCGGCCTCGTACTTGCCAATGGCAGATACAGTCGAGAAGCCATGCGTCTCCAGGTCACCCGACTTGACGCCACTCGGGAAGGCGGATTCGCTCGCTGCTTTCCAGACGAACCCCATCAAGTGCCAATTGGGAAACCACTTCGGAGTGCAAAACTTCGCAATAAGCCTGGCAGGGTCTGCAAAGGGCACGATCCCGATGGCTTGCGAAACCCGGGGGTCAGACAGCAAGTTCACCCAGCCATTGGTGCCAATCGATCGTCCGACGACGATGATTTCCACTCCGGGGTATGTACTAGCGACCCATTCCAGAACGCGTCGGTCGTTTCTCATTGCAGCCAATTCCAAGGATCCGCCATCATTCCCTGTGCGTCCACCGTCCTTCCATGTGCTTCCGTCGTAGCCAACAAAGTCCCGAGCGACGACAGTCGTCTCTCCTCCGTCTGTAAGAAGCTCAAGAAAAGGATGCATATAGCGCGGCGACCGGGTGTTTCCGTGACAGAATATCAAGACTTTCTTAGGATTGGGGCAGTTGTAAACATGAAGGCCGATGTCTCCTGTCTCCACCGACATTGAGGACTGAGATACATTCTGTGAGCGCTCGTAGCCTTGCGCGCCAGCCTCCACCTTTTTGTCCAAGTAGATGTAGTCGATATTGCCCGTGCTTCCTGGGAAGAGGATTGACACTAGCACTCGAGCCATCACGGGGGTGAGTGAGCAGAAGGCCACGGGAGCCAGATTAGTTCGTCTTTTCAGATATGAAGAGCGCTCTTTACGTTTGGCGGCCGCATCGTCGCTCAGTGGTGATGGAGGAAGTAGAAGCTGTAGGGGTAAGGTGAAGGCGAGGAAAAGGGTACCAGGCTGTGTCGGGCTTGTGTCTTGCTCAGCCTGTGAAGTCTTTCTGTGGTCTGGTTTGGTCTGGTTCTGACCATTGATGCTTGTGATCGGCCGCCGTGCCTTGATACAGATGACAGGAGGGCGAACAGGATGGTGAAGTAAATCAAGTAAACAAAAAGCGAACAAATAAGTGAATGGTGGGTGAAAAGGTAGATAAAAGGGAAACACGAAAGCAGTAAAAGCGAGGACAAGGAAAGTGAAACGAAAACGGGAAACCGGGTCAGGCCGAAAGCACTACGGTAAAAGTTGATCCTAACAGGTCACGTGCGGGGCAGAATGGCCCGCGGTATTGGATAGCTGCCAAAAGTGAGGCATCACCAGTCTATTTCGCTAATGACAAAAGCCTCACAATGTGAACATAATAAGCACGATGGAGGGCGAGCGCATTCCTATGGATAGCTTCTACTCTGTACGAAAGCGACAACGACCTGCCCACGTCTTCCAGGCCTGGCCCTGGCACGTGGTGTACGGAACTGGCGACAGCGAAGAATCGAAGCTACATTGGCTGGAAGAGGTGCGTTGACTATTCAACTAAAGCTTCTGTATTATTTCCCTACGAAAATGTGGGCGATCAGATCAGGGCATGTTCAGTTGTTGTCCATCCAGTCCTAATCAATCTGCTCTCCGTAAGCATAGGTTCTTTCTAGCTGCCCCGCCGACGCAGGCGTAGCTAAACACTCGCTCGTTCTTGCCGTCCGTCCTGGGTTACGCAGAACTCGATGTTCATAACCTTCAACCGAGGTTTCCAACTGTCGGATGCTAGTCCCGTGACATCCGAGGTTATGTATCTTAGCCAATTACCTTTCGTAGGCACCTGGGACTAAGCTAGGTTTCTGTCTAAAATCAATCAACTTTGTTTTCTAATTTGGTTCTACAATTAAGAGTCTCCGTCTTAAAACGATTGCGTAACTAATTCTTTCATTAGTTTTATTAAATTCCGATTCTGCTCTTTCTTTTTAATCGTATTTTAACTATCCGTGAAGCCGCGTTATTAAACTACCCGTGTTTTTCGTGTTTTTTTGTGTTTTTCGTTATTTTTATAAATAACATGTTTAGTTTTACTACACTAGATGTGTCGGACATTGTTTTATACTTTATTATAGAGTAGAGTAATTAGTACACTGAATTAATTAATGTAACGATCGACGTTAATATTTAGTTATTTATAAGTAATAATCCGGTAAATCCTCGTTGTTTTTAACTATGTACTTTAATAATTAACGGTGTTAAACGTTTTTAAAGGAATTTTAATAAATAAATCGTTAGTAAAATGGAAGTTCGTTATTAGATCCTTCGACACGTTACGCCGTTGTTAAACGTATACCTAAAGGATTTAAAGATAAACGACCTTATTATTTAATTAAACTGTATTAAAAAAAGATTGTCCGTTATTAAAAATAAATTACGTTTTAATACGAAACGACGTTACTTTTAAGTAATAAATGTTATAATAAAGACTTTAACGGACTACTTTAAATAGGTTAAAACTTAACTATTTAATATAACTATTTATTAAGACCGAAGTTTAATAAAAGCTTTAAATTTTACGAAATAATAGGCCGACTTAACTATTAAAATTAAATATATTCTTTTATAATAACTTAATAACTTTTTATTTATTAATCGTAAAAGTATTTGTAATAACTCCCTTACTTTTAAAGACGTCGTTAATAATTTACGTATACGGTAAAAAATGTTACGGTTTCTTAAGTTTATTTAAAAAATAATACTTATAATAACGAGTTCGTCCCGTAATACTTCTTGAAATAATACCTTATTTTAAAAACGTTTTTAAAACACTTTTAACTCGTTAAATAAATACATTGTATATAATGTTAAAGGTTATAAACTTACCGGTTACTAATACCTTTATAAGTCTTTTCGGTTAACTTAATTTAAGGTTAATACTAAACGTATAAAAACTATAGTAAACTAACTTAACGATAAAACCTTTACGTTTTATAAAGCGTATACTTTTACGAAACGATAAAAGATAACCGTATTAAAGCTAGTTACTAATACTAGTAATTTTTTTATAAAAATTTAATAAATTTAATAAAATAACTATTATTTTATAATAGTTTTATTTATTAACTCGTTTTTTAAAGCCTTAAACGCTTTTTTTATTAATATATTTACTTAAACCGACACTTAGTTACTTAAAATATTATTAAACACTACTTTTACTTAACTTTTAAAAATATTACTATCGATTTATAAATATATCCTTTTTATATATACACTTATTCCTACTTTGGCCATTTCGTAAACTTTTATTATTTTTATTAAGTCGGTTAAAAATATGGTCGTATTAAACTTTAACGCGTCGTTTTACATTTTTAATAATAAAGACTAATTTATTAATTTTTAAAATTTAAAAGATATATAAGTTAATACGGGTGTAAAACCTATTTATCTTTCTAGTATAAGAACTATTTTAATTACTACATTTATAATCGTAAAAAAATATACTATTTAGTTACTAAACGCTTTTTATTATTTTATATTCTTATATAACTTAGTTTCGTTTTTAAAATTTAAAGACGCCGGTATCCTTTAAGATATAAAACACCACGTTCTTAAGTACACTACTTTTTAAATTACGAAGGTTTATAAATAGTATAATATTTATTTACTTAAAAAACTTACGTTTATAATAAAAAAACTTATTTAATTAACTAACTTCTTCGTTATTACTACTTGTTAGTCTTTAACTACTAACTTTACGCTTTAATATAAACGCTTAAGTTACTTAAATAATAAATTATAACGGTACGTCCCTGGATAGTATATAAATATTCGTGTATTATCCTTTACGCCTTTTTTAAATATATATAATACTTACGTTATATTTAAAATACACCGTTAAAATAAGACGTAACCGCGTTTTTAACTTTAAAATGTTATAATACACTTAACTATTAATTTTTACGATTTCCTTTTTTTAAACGAATACCGTTTTATTATAATTATTTTTAATAAAACTTTAGTATATATTGAGTTGGGGCAGGACACGCGGGTAGGAGGCCGCTTATGTAATTAGTTTTTTCTTCTCTCTCTCTCTCGTTTTTTTATTTTCTGTTTTGAAGGGAGTTCCGATCAGAA
>JADHKO010000266.1:24954-38060 GCA_019925425.1 Ophiostoma pallidulum | reverse complement strand
GGGGGGGGGGGCGGGGGGGGGGGGGGGGGGCAGGGGCCAACGGTATGGAGTCCATGGCGTCCAGTCCATGGGCCCAGTTTGTTCCTTCCCTCCTTTGCTCCTTCCCTCTCACGGAGCGAGACGATATTGCTTGCAATGTGTTTCCCCCCTTCCGAAGCGGAAAACGTACTATTATCCTCGTATCTTTATGTAATTCCTGTCTCTCCCCTAATTGCCAAACTTCCACCTCGCTTTGCAACGTCGTACTCTCGTCACCCCCCTCGCCGCCTCGTCCAGACCCTTTCCCCTTTCGATTTCCACCTCACGGGCCTCGTCCATCTGCCGACTCATTCGTCTGTACTTTGTGCATTGCGCTGTCCGTCCCTCGCAAGCTCCCGCGACCCCTGCGAAGACACGAAACGACTGCTCGTGTCTCCTTTTGTTCTTTTCTTCTTTTCTTCTTTTGTTCTTTTCTTCCAGACATATATCGCCCGAGCCGCTATCCTTCCAGGGCACCGATGCGTCGACAGCCACCCTGGCCAGCATGTTCGCTCTGTGACTGATACCTGTCGGCCGCTCCCGTATCTCGCAACGGTTCTCCCTCGCTTCTGGTTAGCTACTCTCCTCTCCCCTTTGTCTCCTCTCTTCTTCTCTGCTTCTCTGCTCCTCTTCCCTGTCGCCTCTCTCCCTCAACGAACCCCCTCCCTTCTTGTCGTCGCCTGCGTTCCGCAAGTACCTTCATGTACCTCGACTCTCGGCCCCCTTTTCTTCTTCCACGGGCCTCGTTGTTTGCCTCTCCCTTCTCTCTCTCCCACCCTCCCATCCTCCCTCCTCAAAGCTTGTGTCTTACCATTCTCGTCTCGCCTCGCGTCTCTCTCTGCTCTCCTACCCCCCCCCCCCCCCCTACCCCCCTCCACCCCCTGTTCGTTGTGCACCGGAGGATTGTTTCCACGTTTGAACAACCCCCTCCAAACCGACTCCTCCATCCCGACAGGTCGCGACGACTCTTTTTCGCAACTCGCCCTCGAATCTCATGCTCTCCCACTTTCTCTGTTCCATTGCCGTCTCTGCCTCTCCTACCTATTCCACCTCGCCCACGGGACTGCCTCCTTCCCCCCACTCCTTCCCTCGTGGCTTTTTGGTTCTCCTCTTTTTCTTTTCTTCTCTGCACAGGACCCTGATGCTTTGCCAATCGCCCAAGCTCCAGCTGCCTTGCATTGACTGACCCATTCTCCGCCTCGATCTCGATCGCCAGTCAACACCGCCAAATAAAACAACACTGTTGGGGGTCCTTGGTCGTCTTTGGTCGCATTTGCCGCCCTGACCACCACCCCGTCTCCTCTTTTCCTCGTGCCGCCCTACTCCTTTTCCTCTCGTTCTTCTCCCACTTCTTCTTCCCCTCTCGTACACGTCTGCGAGATAACGAGCCGACTCCAGCAACGCATCAATTCGACACGCGCGGAAGCCAATGGACTTCGGACTCCCTGCGCTACTACCGCAGTAAACGACGACAATCAAAGGCAACACCATACCTGCGTCTTCCCCGCCTCCTGTTGCGACCGACGACACCGAACGAACGCTCGATTCGCCACTCTTGTACAACCTGCCTCGATCGCGGTTGTATGTGTCAGACCTGGTGTCGTGGTTCCTGTCTCAGTCCCGGCCCTTGACCGTCGCAAGTCATTCTCGTTACGTGCTAGTAGCTTGAGGAAGTTGAGCTGAATCGTCGCCGTTGGTCTCTCAAGAAAAGATCAAGCGGCTTTTTTTGGTTGCGCTGACCGTCGCTTGGCCAATCGCGTTCGTTTCCGCCCGCTGTCGGGCATTTCTTTGTCGCCTCAGATCATCTCAGCCCACGGTTCACAGAACAATCGCATTTCACGACTCCCAACCGCGAGTCGTCCACTCGTCAGCCCTTCTCTCGACCAGCAAAGGCGACCAACTCGCGTCTTGAAGCTGGAGGTTCCGGCCTATTCGAAAAGCATCGCACCTCCGGCCTTCCGGGAGCCTCACACCCCGGCCACTACCCACCTGCCTCTCGTGATGCACAGCTAACAAAGGCATCATGGATCAAAACTTCCTAAGAAATCTTGGCTACTTTACGGTACCAAACAATCAGGTATGGCAGTTATCAGGCCTTGGGATCCAACCACTATTTCTTCCATTTGTTCTTCTCATCCCCCCCCTCTTCCTTCCCCCCCCCTTCCCCCCGTGTATCCCCTTTCCCCCAGTGCCGCATAACTTGGTGGGATCAGCAAACAAGACTTGCGCATCCACCTCATCCGCCCACTAACAGCGAGTAGACGTTGAACCCCGTCGACCAGTCTAGTGATGTCTCCGGGCTGGGCTCGCAACTGCAATCACCGTCATTATGGGACGAGCCCAGTCTCGCTGCGGCCGGCCTAGGCCGGACAAGGGACCTATCGTCGAGCGCCCCCAGTTTGTCTTTGGATACTCTCGCGCCTTCCACAACGCCCTCGAGCCTTAACCCCTACAGCCCGATGTTATCATCTCCGTCAATGTTCAGCCCAAACCCCCGGTCGTTTATCGCGCCGCGAGCCCCAAGGACAAGGGACGGCCATGAGAGGAAACGTTCGCGGCTCAATACCGAATCGACTCCGTTCGACTCCGTTGACTACTGGATCCAGTTTGACCAAGAGCAGCAGCAGCAGCAGCAACAAAAGCAGCTGCAGCAGCAGCAGCAACAGCAATTGTTACTCCAGCAACAGCAGCTGCAGCAGCTGCAGCTACAGCATCAACAGCTACAGCATCGCCAACGACACCAGCAGCAAACTAAACAGCAGCAGAAGCAGAAGCAGCAGCAGCAGCAACAAGATCTGCAACAACAAAGACGAGACGACCAAAACAGCCAAGAAACCTCTGTCGTAGTTGACACCGCAACAACGGCTTCCAGTTCACAGGTAAAGGCTCCGACGCCAAAACGGTAAGCTTCTTCTTTGTTTTTGACCTTGAGCATCGGCCTGGAAAAACGGAGACGGGGAGTAGAGCGCTGACACGAGACTCTCTCGGAGTCAGGTCGGCGACGATGACATCGCAGACTCTCTCTACCGATCAGAAAAAGACCGAGGAAGGAACGCTCGACGACACCGCATTGGAAAAGGCTCTGTCTGAAGAAGGAGAAGAAGGGTTTTCCTACTCTTCCTTGAACCTGGCCGACCAGCTGTCGGCAATAGATTCTCTCCCGCCGGCCGATATTCCCCAGCGAGAGGGACTATATTCTACCCCCTTGAGCTGGGAGCGGCCACAGATGGGGCTTCGGCTGGATTCGATGATGGGCCTCCAAGGACCAGCGCTTAGCGATGCGGAGCAGAGACGGCTCATTGCGATTGCAATGAACCCTAGCTCGTCGATGGGCGGCCTAGGTAGCAACATCAATACCGGCTTTGGGACATTTCCAATGTTCGGGCCCGGGCTGGGCAATGCGTCGCTCGGCCAATTGTCAAACAACGATTTTTTGACAGCCATGGGTGCGCCCTCTGCTTCGGGCGGGCCGCTGCCGAGACAGTCGCAACAAGACAAGCACGCCAGGGCAGACAAGGGAAAGGACAAACCAAAGTCGGCCGACCGTACCGCACACAACGATATTGAGCGCAAGTACCGCACGAATCTCAAGGACAAGATCGACGAGCTTCGGGATGCCGTCCCCGCCCTCCGCACCATTCCCGAGAACAGCGTCGACGACGGTGACGGTGAGGTCGACGACGATGGCGAGGGCGAGGGCTCAAATCAGGCCGGCCGTGGTCCCAAAGTCAGCAAGGTGAGTGTCCCAGACAGGTGGGAGGGGCGAAAGGGTCGGACTCTACGATTAATTGCGAGACGTCCAAAGAAATTCATGTCGAAGCATACTGACTCCTTTCTGCCAGGGCACGGTCCTAACCAAAGCCACCGACTACATTCACCACCTCGAGAAGAAAAACAAAGCCATTATGCAGCAACACCAGGAGCTGTCACGGCGCCTTCAAGCGTTTGAACAGCTCCTGAACGCCACCGCACGACCTTCTTTCCCGATGCCGAATTACAGTAGGGCTCTGTTTGACCCGAGAGCTTTCTGTTGATCCATTAATATGGTCATTTCGTCAGCCATCTCCGCTTTCTCTTTTTTCTTCTTTTTTTTCCCACCACGACTTTATCTTTACTCCGGTCACGGTTTTACCAAAAAAAAAAGGTCCAAATCACCATTCCATATTATCTCTACTTGCAGTTGTACATACACAACGGTTTGTTTTTTGTTGTTGTTGTTTTTTTGCTTAATTTTGGTCGACATGTCAGCTTTCTTTTTCTTTTCCTCAGTGCCTGGTGCTCTCCTCGTCATTGCCGTTCAGCTCCAATATCAGACACGACATACATTCGATGACAAAGGGACAATAAAAGGATCCAGGGGGGGGAGGGTTGGCCTGTGGTCTCTTTAGAATGGGTTTTCTCTGCATATCATTTTAGGAAAGATGGCAGAGAGGAGGGGGTATCATTTCCGGTCATTCATGTATGATGTGACATCTTGGTCGCCGTACGACGGGGGCCAGACTTGGCCGGAGTTTTCCAGCGCTGCTTTATACAACTATGAAAGAAGTGAATTTTTGAAATGCTTGCCCCAGCTTGTCTTCGGCTGTCCGAAAGGTGAAATGCGTGCTGTGTTGGGTTCTCCTTTCACAATTTGCCGGCCTCTTTTTTTCGAAGAATAAGGTGAGGTTTTTTTATTATTCTTTCTAGATGTATCTTTTCTGTGCAATAGTTGTCTTTTACAAATAAAACATGAAGTCAAAAATCTATTTGAAATTTACGAGTTCCAACTCACTTTAAATGTAGCAAGCGGTTTTAACTGAGATTTCCCAACGGCTTTTTAATAAGAACGCAAAACGACTCCAAGCGAGCAGTTGTTTTTATTTTACAAAGAACACATCCATCCATCCATTTATGTATGTATCTCTTTTTATGCGCTGCACGCAGCCGCCCTCCAGCTATGCCTCGGCAGCGACATCACGCAATGCTTCAATGTCGACCACCTCCTTGACAGCCTCGGTCGTCAGGATGTACGGGTCTTCCTCGCCAACGCAGATGCTGTCCTCGATGCGTACGGCCAGGCCGCGGAAGTGGGCCGGAAAACGCTCGTCGTCGGGCACGTAGACGCCCGGCTCAATGGTGACGCAGTGACCCACGCGCAGTGGCGTGTGCCGTGGGTAGCTCGGCGTGTCGTGCACGTCCAGGCCGACGTAGTGGCCGACATGGTGCGGGAACAGCACCGACAGCAGCGCATCGCCGCCCGCGCTGCCAGCGCCGCCAAAGTCAAAGCCGAGCTTCCCCAGCTCCGACCGCAGACCCTGGCTCGTGATGCGGTGGATCTGGTCGAGCGAGAGGCCGCCGGCCGCACGGCACAGCGACACGGACGACCGCTGCACGCGCAGCACCGCCTCGTACAGGTCCCGCTGGGCCGGCGCGAACCGGCCGCTGACGGGCCACGTGCGCGTAATGTCTGCAATGTACGTGCCGTACTCGCCGCCGGCGTCGACGAGCACGGTGTCGCCGGCGTCCAGAGTGGCGTTGTTGAGCACGTAGTGGATCAGCCGGCCGCGGCGGCCGCCCGCGACCACGGGCACGTAGGCGATTCCGTCGCCGCCGTCCTGGTGGAACCCGTAGTCCAGAAACGCGGCGAGATCCTTTTCGCGCGTCCACGGCCGGCGCATGGCGTCGGTCAGGGCGCGGCCCGACAGCCGACCCGCCTGGCGCATGTTGGCGACCTCGGCCTCGCTCTTGATGGCACGCTGCTGCGCAACGACGGGCGCCAGCGCGTGGACGCGTGCGCCGATGCCGGCCGCCTCGAGGAGCGTGTCGAGCGGCTTCTTCTTTGCGCCGACGAGGAGGGACGGTGCCGCTGCCGTGCCGCTGTCGGCCACCTCCGCGGCGTTGGTGTACACATAGCGGACCCCCCGCAGGAGGGTCGGCAGCAAGGTGTCGGCAGCCGTGCTGTCGCCGGCCTCGTCCGCGTTGAACACGTCGCGGGCCGCATCGACGCCGCTCCAGGGGCCCTGCCACTGCTCGGCGCGCGGGTCCTTGGGCCGCACCAGCAGCGAGAACACGCAGTCGCCGGGGTCGGGCCCGGTCTTGCGGATGACGGCCACGGCGTCGGGCTCGCTGAACCCGGTCAGGTAGAAGAAGTCGGACTCCTGGCGGAAGGGGAAAAACACGGCGCCCGAGCGGAACTTGACGGCGGCGGCGCACAGGACGGCGGCAGAGTCGGCCGGCAGCGCGGCGGCGAGGGCGCAGCGGCGGTCGTAGTATTCCTGCGCGGTGATCCCAGGCGTGACTTTCTCAGGTCAATATTCGCGTACAAAAATGTTCTTGAAGAAAAAGACAAAAAAAAAAAGAAAACAGAAGACTACGTGTCCGATTGACTCCCAGTGACGCTTGGGTAACACGCACGCTCGCCGGCATCTAAGATGTGGGGATGCGTCTCATGGACGGGCTGGCCAAACAGCAGATCCGCGGCCGAGACGGTGGCATAGCCTCGCCGGCTGCTCTGCGCTGCCACGCCGGAGGCGGCATCGTTCCTTGGCCGCCACGGCGCCGGCGGCGGCAGGGGAGCGACAGAGAAGCGCCGTGCTGCTGCGAGCGGCTGCCGTTGCAGCGGCTTCGAGGCTGGGCGGAAGGGCTGTTGTCGTGACGTGAGCCAGCCGACCGGCCCGCGGCAGGCCGCAGACGCGCGCCGCAGCTTCATTGCGAAAGGCCCGTCGGCACGATTTCGGTGCAGTCCGATCCGAGCCTCGCAATTGGCCAGGCTGGGAGGGGGGGTTCAATGAAAAGCTGCCCCGAAACGCGTTGTCGTCTGTGTGCAAGAGTGTCCTGCAAGTGCGCTCTCTTGACATGCCGTCATCGCATCTCACGATGCTGGGGCCACTGTGGGCCCCGGACGGGAAAAACTGCTCTTGCCGGCGCTCGGAAAGCTTCTGTACGGAGTAGGCAGACGGCCTGTGGGGCGCTGTTATTTTCCGTGTATTTGTGCTATTTTATTTAATTGTAGGGCCCGGTTGCTCTGCTGCAACTGACCCGCCCGCGTGCCTGGCCCGTGCACGCCAAACCTTTCCTTTAGCGGGCAATATTATTGTTGACGGCGGACCAATCCGAGTGCCGCCTAGGAAACGCCCTTTTTGGCTGCGCTGAGGCGCGCCTTCCCTGTCCCTGGCTGGGGGGCGCGGCGGGCTAGGGAGCTCCTCCTCCTCGGCCGGCCACCAACCACCCGCCACACGGTCTGTTTTGCTCCTTCCTTGGCTGGCCGGGTTCTGCACCTCCTTCCCTCACTCCGCTGCTTCGTATGTTTCTGCTTCCCCTCCTTCCTCGCAGTCACGGCTTCCCTCCCGCACACAACCTGCTTTCGACCTCATCCGCGTCCTGTCTGCTCCCGCCGTCGACGTGAGCCCTCTCGATCCCCCTCTGCACGAAACAGTGAATTGGGCCGGCCTCGCGTGTTTATCTCTCTACCCACCCAGAGCCCTCGTCATTCTTTCTCCAGCCTCCGTCTCTGTCTCCCCATACCAATGCCGCGGCGTGTTTAGACGTTTGTTTTTCAGCGTGTCGGTCGTGTGCCTTTTTCGTCTTATTTTTCTTCTCGTTCCCTCCCTCTCTCTCCGCCCCTGGTTCCTCCCTCTTCTCCTCTCTCACTCTCCTCCCCTCTCTTCCTCTCTCTGGCTCTGGCTCTCTGTCTCTTCTCCCCTGCAGAAGAGCATACCAAGGTGCACGCACCGTGTCGAGCTGCCTCCCTCGCGTCCTCGGCCACCTCCCTCCCCCCCCCCCCCCCTCCTTAGCATGTTTGGATCGTTGGCTTGAGGCCCGCGTGTTTCTCGTCTTCATCTATGGCAGCAGTATCTCTATCGCCCAACCCCGTGCCCTTCTCGTCCGCCATGTCTTCGTCCATGCCGACTAGAAGGGTGCCGCTCTCCGTGAACCCGAATGCTGCCAACTCGCCCCTGCGAGCTGGGGCTGGCAGCGGAACGGCTGCCTCGGCTGCGGCTTCCTTTGCCAAGCAGCGGCGTTCGCACGCGAGCATGCAGCGAGAGGAGAACTACGGCCTGGCACCCCCGGCTAAGAAGCAGATGCTGGAGAGGGCGGATACTGTGACCGTCACGAATGCCCGCGTGTCCGGCCTGCGGTCACCGACCACGACGACCACGAGACGTGTCCCGCAAGTGCAGCGCGTTTCCACGTCCCGTGTATACCCGACCGAGCGTGTCTCGTCTCACCAGCAGCAGACGCAGCAGCAGCAGCAGCAGCAACAGTTGTTGCACCACCACCAACAACAGCACCAACAACACCACCACCACCGCCAAGAAATCCAAAAGATCTCGGAGAAGGAGGCAGAAGAGGTGCGCCGGTGGCAGCAGAGCCAGCGCCAGCGGTTTCCAAAGCTCGTCTTCTACTTTGATAGCCTACCCGAGGACCAGAGTGCCCGTCTGTCGAAGCAGGTCAACTACCTGGGAGCTGTAAGTGAAACGGCCCCCCTGCGTCTCCCGGTTCTGCTTTGCCTCCAGTATGTGCCGGAACTAACACGAGAGTTTGCTACACAACACAGAGGGAGGACAAGTTCTTTTCGATCGACATCACCCACGTTGTCACAACACGCCCCATCCCACCAGAGGAAAAGCTCGTGGTAAAGCAGCAGCAGCAGCAGCAGCAAACCCTCCACACGAAAGAAGGCAGTGCCCACCACGCGCCCGAGATCAGCCACGAGAACCTGCAGACGATCAACCCGTCGCTCCTGAGCCGAAACCATGTCAATGAACTGGGCATTACGACGACCTCACTCCCTGTCAAGCGGAAGCTCTTTGACACGGCCTCAAGTCGCCGGCTGCCGCTTGCGCCCTTTGGCGCAGCAGAGGATGCCATCCGCAAACCAAAGGCAACGCGAAGCACGGATATCTTGCAGCGTGCCCGGGAGATGGGCAAGAAGATCTGGTCGCTGGAAAAGCTGCAGAAGGTGCTGGACATGTTGCTTGAGCCCGACCCGTACCGGAGCGCGGAGCTCGGCCAGAGGATGCGTAACGGCAGCACCAACAGCGGTGTAGCCGTCAGCCAGCCGGGACACGCGCGGTTTGCTGGTGACCAAGCTCTCTTGCAGATGCTGGACAAGGAACGCCACAGCGGGCCTTCGGATCGCGACCCGACGGTCGCGACGCGCGAGCTGATTTACTTCAAGGGTTATTACATTTACGTGTACGACATTGAGGAGAAACAGCGCCCAATGATGGTCCGTGAATACGCCAAGGTGGCGGAGCGCGAGGAGGGCGACTGGCCGCAGCTGCGGCCCAGCGCCGGCACGCGCTGCCCCTTCATCGAGGATACGGACCAGTTGGAGCTGCGGGCGGAAAAGAAGCGAGCAAGAATGCGGACCGCCGCCGCCGTCTCCAGAGAAGCGAGCGCCGTGTCCGGTGCTACTGGCAGCACAGCTGGCACGGCCGCGGGCGCAAACGCGTCATCGATGCAGAGGACGCTGGCTAGCCGGTATGCCGCAGCAGCAGCTGCTGCTTCTGCCAGTGCTGGCGTTGCTGCTGCACCGAAGCAGGTGACTGGCAAGCGCACCTTGACTGAGATGGAGGACGGCCACAACCGCCAGCCCGCGTCGAATGGCGTGTCCGCCATGTCCGGAGCGCCCAGCCTGCGGCCTGCCGAGGGCGGTGCCGCGTCTGCCGGCTCCTTGTCGTCTGTTGCTTCTGCGGTTCCGCCGAGTAAGGCTTCCCGAGCGACGGTGGACTTCCAGGCCCAGAACGCCTTTACGAGCCGTGCCAAGTCTGCGCGGTGCTTTGCGGGGGAGCCGGTAGCGTCTGGTCTGCAGGCTGCCGGGATCACGTCCGCGATCCGATCGCAGATGATCTCGTCGGCGACGGGCACGCTCGGTGGCGCGCGTGCCGGCACGAGCAAGGAGATCCATGGGCTGCAGCGCAAAGTGCTGCAGAAGTCAACGTCGACGACGTCTCAGCAGGATGCCAGCTCGCGGCGCATGGCGGAGATGAGCATGGATGCGCGTCCCAACTACAGCCGCTCCACGAGCCTCGGGCGGTCGACAGCGGCAGCGGCGCAGCTGAGTGCGAAGCTAAACATGGCGCTCGACGGCAGCACGGCATCGAACGACGAGAAGCACAAGCGCACGATGAGCGCGCCCGGGGCGGTGCTGCAGGCGCCTCGGCAGAAGAAGCGGGATCCCAAGCCTGGGTACTGCGAGAACTGCCAGGACAAGTTTGACGACTTTGAAGATGTGAGCCTTCTTTTTCTCTTTTTCTCTCTTTCTCTTTTTTCTATTCCCCCCCTGTATGCTCTTTATGATGGATGGGATGGTGGGGCTAACCTTTCTGCAGCACACGGCCTCGCACAAGCATCGCAGGTTTGCCGAGGACGAAAGAAACTGGACGGACCTCGACGATTTGCTCGCGCAACTGACGCGGCGCACAAAGCACGGACTGGACGAGTGGTAGCGATGGCCCGTCAGGCGCTTCGAGCCCTTTCTCAACATATTTGCACCCCCCCTCCCCCCGAACCAAACCAGACCACACGATATAAAACTCGAAAGAATCATTTGCCTTCAGCTCCAGAAACAGAAAAGAAAAAAAGTTAAGACGCTCCCAGCATCGCATAGCATAGCATAGCCCCCCTGGGCATGCGCGCCCAGGATTCGCTGCATCCATTTCGGCGCCGTTTTGTATTTTCCCGTCCCTGTTCCTTCCTCCTACCGGCTTTGCTCTTTTCTCTCTCTCATATATTTTGCTTTATTGTTCTTTTTCTTTCTTTTTTGCTTTCTCTTCTTTCATTTCTTGTTGCTTTCCTTTAGCATCGGTCCTTACGGCATCTCGGCATGGGTAGCATGGTCGGATTCGGTTGCATTTTACCAAGACGTCTTCTTCTTTTCTTTTACGCCCTTTTACGCTTTTTACCTTTTACCTTTTACCTTTAACCTTTTTGGCACCGTTTTGTTATTGTCTGTCTCTGTTTTGATTGGGAGTGTTTGTCGGTGTTGGCGTTTTCGTACTTTTGCCGTGTTCGTTGTCGTTCTTATCGCCGGCGAGGAGGAGGGAGGTAGGGAGGGAAGCGAGAATGAAACCAGAAATTCCAAAATAAAGACGACAACGTAGACAACGTAGACAAAGACGGGAGTTGTGAAGTCCGGATGGAATGCGAATGGGATCGCAGCGGACTGTAAAGTGGCGATGCGGCTTTCTTTTCTCCCTTTTTGGACCTCCAGATGCGGGGATGCAAAATGTGAGCCTGCTTCCCGAGGGATCAGGAATCGTGAGGTGAGTCTGCGTTGCGTTTTGAGCGAGCGAAGAGAGAGAGAGAGAGGGAGGCAGCAGCTTCGTCGAAACAACGTAGGCACGCTCTGCTCTTGCTCTTGACACGAGCATGAACTGGATCAACAGCATTTCCGGGCACGTGGTGTTGGTGTTGTTGTGATGGGTATCGCTTTTGACAACGTTGTTTGCCTCGTTCCCTCTTTCCCTCTTTGCCTCGCGCCTCCCCTTGTTCCTTCCAAAACCCTTTTCAACGCTCCTGCCCTGTTTGTGATTTTGAGTCGTGCAGTGCAGCGCCTTCCTTCCTTTCCCTTTCCTTTCCTTCCCTTTGCCCCTCTTCCCTTTTCCACCGCTTCCCTTCTTTTCTTCCTCTTCTCTTCCTCTTCTCTTCTCCGTCTCTCCATCTCTTCTCCGTCTCCTCTCCATCTCCTCTCCATCATCCACCACCCCGGTTTATCTCTTGTCTCACCCAACACTCTCAGAGACAACCCCCCCCTCGAGACGCCCGCGAGACCGACTCGACACTCTAGACAACGCCAACAAGCCAAAACATTCGACGCCCAAGAAAAAAAGAAAAGGAAAAGAAAAAGAGAAGCAAAAGAAAAAGAGAAAAAAAGAAAGATACGCGCCCCGGCGTAATACAGCAATACATCACACTCAACCCACGACACAACGCACAGCGAAACGAGCAGCTCCTCTCGACGGCACCCGACAACACTTTGACAACACTGGGGACACAGCCGGCGGCGAGAGACACGACGGCCCAAATCTCCCTCTGCCCTCCCCCCCTTTTCCCTTTCCCACCCCTACAAAGTGGTGAAACTGCCACCTCGTTTTTTGTTCTTCTTTGATCCCTTTCTTTTTTCTCCTCTTTCCTTTCCTCCTCTTTCTTTTTCTCTTCTTTCCCTCTCTCTCTCCCCTCTCTCTCTTTGAGTTCCTTGTTTTCGTCTTCTTCCGCCCTGGAATTCACCCAATTTGCTTTGGGGCCACAGCTTGATTATTGCCTTCCACCTCCCCCCTCTCTTCCTCCCCTCTCCCCTTCTAGTTTCTTATTGTTCTTCTCTGCTGTTTCTTAGTCCGCCCCTTCTTCCCTTCTTCCCGTCTTCTCCCTTATTCGCCTTCTCAGACCCCCCCCTTTCGTGCCCAAACCACCACTCCGGGTTTACCGCCTTCGTCCTTCGTCCCTCGTCTTTCGTCCTTCTTGTATCAACTCTCTTTAGACCCTTTCCGCCTCTCAACCATCCGTCTCGCCACAGCCTCGAGGTCTCTGCCTTCTTCCTTCTTCGAAACCGACTGGCCGCCAAGATAGGACGGGGAAGTTTACTTTCTACACTTTTCCCTTGTCCTTTTGTCATCTTTTGTCTCTCTTTTTCCTCTTCTTCTCTGTTCTCTTCTCTTCGCCAACGCCGTTTCATCACTTCATCTCCTCCCCTTCTCTCATTCCCCTCGCCGCCCAGACGACGTTCCCTGACCGCCACGACGCCTTATCGCCCTCCCATTCTTACGCGGAGTCCTTTTTACGCAGAGTTTGTCCGCAGAACTTATCCTTTCGGCTCTTGTGTTTTCCATTTCCTTTTCTCCCTTTTCTCGATTTTCTCGCCTTTCTCGCCTTTCTCGCTTTTCTTCCCTTTCTTCCCATTCCCCCCCATTCTCCCCTTTTCTCAACCTGCTTTCTACCGGAACGATTTGGCACTACTGCCACTCTCTTGTTTTGTCTTCGCCGCCTCGCTCTCCTCTCCAGATCCTTTGTCTCCCATTTTTTCATCACAACAACTAGTCTCCCACCCGGTTGGGGGGGGGGGGCGGCGCGCGGCGGCCGGCGCCCGCGGCGGCGGGGCGGGCCGC
>JADHKO010000266.1:0-24944 GCA_019925425.1 Ophiostoma pallidulum | reverse complement strand
TCCCATTTTTTCATAAAAAAAAAAAAAAAAACAACCGAACCCCCCCCCCCCCCCCCCCCCCCCCCCCCAAAACCACAATCCATCACATCATCGCCAACAACACGAAATCACGTTGCAACATACGCGACGCCACACGAGACGTTCTCGCCCTTTTGCTTTGTTTCCTCCGTCCCACCCTTACTCACCGTCCTCTATCTCACCACGTCTACGGCCGCAGCTTTTGATTCGTGACCTTGGTTCCTTTTTTCTTTCTGTTCTATTTTCTCTTCTTTTCCCACGCGCACGTCTCACCGTTTCTGCCTGAGCAGACCAAGAAAAGAAACGGAAAGAAAAAAAGGGAAGAGGAAAGAAGGGAAAAAGGAAAGAAAGTCCCCCCAGCCTTTTTTTTCCTCTCTCGCTTGTCTTCATCCCCGCTCGAACCCTTCTACCAGCCCAAAACACCGCACAACAGGATCAGCTACCGAGGAAAACGCCCACCTCACCCACTTCACCCAAACTCACAATGGCAGAACCGCGTGTCCCGCCAGGTCGCTTGCAGACTGGCACCCGTGGCGGCGTCGCCAAGCGGAAACGGGGCCGTCCGCCCAAGGCTACCGCGGATGCCGCCCAACGCAGCGTCAGCCCCGTCAGCTCCGCAAGCGAGAGCAACAAAAACCTGACCGAGCTCGAGGAGCGCGTCAACGACCTGAGCGAATCGTGGGAGACCGAGTCGCTGTTTGAGGATGTCTTGGACGACTTGACCGAGGAGAACAACCCGCTTGCCCCGGGCGCCTGCTTGGACCCTGACGCGTGCACGCCCGAAGAGGCCATGCGCCATCGCCAGGAGCTGCGCGCAATTGGCCCCGAGGAGTTTTGCCGCCGCACCGTCGACGCCGGCGTCATCACGGCGAAACGTCTGTTGACGGCCTTTGGCGTGCGCCCGCCGAGTTTTCTCGAGGGCGAGCCGGACGAGTCCTATTTTGGCCTACTAAGCCTAGCCCTTAGCCGCGAGCTGCTGAAGCGTGCCAAGCTGGTTCGCTACAACTCCGTCGACGATGCCGTGCATCTGCTGCAGACGAGCCGCAACATCATCGTGCTGACCGGCGCCGGCATCAGCACGTCGCTGGGCATTCCCGACTTCCGGTCCAAGGACATTGGCCTCTACTCGCGCCTGACCCACCTCGGCCTCAGCGACCCGCAGGAAGTCTTCGACATCAACGTCTTCAAAGACGACCCCACCATATTCTACTCCGTGGCCCGCGACATCCTGCCGTCCACGGACCGCTTCACACCGACACACGCTTTCATCGCCATGCTGCAGCAAAAGGGAAAGCTGCTGACCAACTACTCGCAAAACATCGACAACCTCGAAGCCAAGGCCGGCATCGAGCCGTCGAAGCTCATTCAGTGCCATGGATCCTTTGCAACTGCGTCTTGTGTGGCCTGCGGCTACCGCGTCGAGGGCGAGTCCATCTACCCTACAATCAAGGAGGGCCGCATTCCGCGTTGCCCACAGTGCACCTCCTCCACCACCAAGCCGCGCGGCTTCACTGCGGCTGCTGCCGCATCCATCAACGGCCGAAAGCAACGTAAAGCCCTTGTGCGGGAGACCAATGGAGGCACCAGCGGTGGATCACTAAGCCGCAGCAGCAGCATCGAAAACAGCTTTGCCGGTGCCGGTGTGTCGACAGCTGCGCGTGGACGAGGTCGACCGCGCGGTCGGCCACCGGGCAGAGCGGGCCGCCCGCGTGGCCGGCCACGGAAGCAGAACCGCCGTAGTGGCAGCAGTTCGGACGGCTTCGACGAGGACGACGACGATTCGCACACTGTCCGTGGCGGCGGTGTCATGAAACCGGACATTACCTTCTTTGGCGAACCGCTGCCCGACGAGTTCTCGCGACGCTTGACCGAGCACGACCGCGACAAAGCGGACCTAGTCATTGTCATTGGCACGTCCCTCAAGGTCGCACCCGTGTCCGAGGTGGTGCCCTTCATGCCGCCCCATGTGCCGCAGATCTATATCTCCCGGACGCCTGTGCACCACATCAATTTTGACATTGATCTGTTGGGCGACTGCGATGTCGTCGTCTCGGAGCTGTGCCGCCGAGCGGGGTGGGATCTGAAGCACGAGATGGTGCCGGACAACCAGCAGATCCATGTCGAGACACCCATTGGCGGATTTGGTAGCCGCCACGTGTTCACCGATGTGACACTGGGCAAGGCGGAAGCGACACCGACCAAGGTCGAAGGGACGGTCAAGGAGGAACCCGAGGTAATCGAGGTGTCTTCCGGCTCGCGAAGGGGAACGACTGCGGGCGTGACTGACGCTATGGAAGACGTCAATTCCAATGTGACGGTGGACGTCAAGACCATTACGAAGACCGACACCAAGATCGACATTGTCACAGAGATCACAGAAATACCGGCTTTCTCGCCCTCGGACAGGGGGACGCAGAAGATGGGCGAGACCACGTAGGAGACGGCCTGCGTCCATCGGATTCGTCAAAAGTCGTCGATTTATTTAATCATCAACTAATCTAGCCTGCATGAGAAAGGGAATATAGCTGGAACGGGGGGTTTTAAATGTTTTCTTGTACAAGGTCCACCGAATCGCGACACACTGAGCATGTCTGTTATCTGTATTGTTCTGGTGTTTTTTGTGTTTTTGTGTTTTATGTTTCTTTCGGATTCTCCCTTTTTTTCTTCTCTTCTTTTTTGACACTGTCCATTGGGGATAGCTTGGTAGTTCCCCCATGTCTTGATCATAACGCGGGAAATGGGATTTGCTACAGACTACACTTTACTAATACGATGTGCATACACTGTTCATGAGGCGGGTGGTGCCATGGAATGTCGAGATGATGCATTCGACGTCGGATGCCGTGCGTCACATGGAGAACGAACAATTGGTTTCAAATTCAGAGAGAACAAAGGAGGGCAGAGACGGAAGGCAAAAGGACAAATTGGATTCGAGAAAAGAAACAGTCGGTTTTGAAGCCCCTGGTCCCCCGGCCAAACGTCTCGGCACTGCAACAGATACCAGCAACAACCCTTCTGATATCGGCCTGGTCACTTCTCGCCCGTCCCCTCTTAAATCACCAGCTTGTCAATGTCGCCCGAGCTGCCACCGCCGACCTCGCTGCTGCCCCGACGGCTCAGTCCGTCTCCGTCGCCGCCGTCCAGGCCGGGCGTTGGCGGCGGCAGGTGTGCCACCTTGGTGCAGATCCAGCACGACGCGTACATGTTGACGCGGTCGATGCAGGCGCCGGGCACGCGGTTGCCGTGCTGCTTGGGCGCGAAGCCCAGGCGCTCAAACACGGCCAGGTACCAGGGTGTGCGCGCGCTCGAGCGCAGCAGCACGCGGCCGCCCAGCGCGAGCGCGCGGTTGAGCTTGGCGATCTGGCTGGCGGCCGCGCGCCCGCCGGTCTCGCTGCTGGGGCAGTGCCCGGAGTGCCCCGTGGCCGTCGTCTCCGGATCAAACCAGTCCATGCTGTCCATGATGACGGCGACGGTGAGCGAGCCCGGCGCGAGCCGCGCAATGACCTCCTCGATCTCGTCGGTGTGGATGCGCAGGCCGTCAAAGGCGCCCGGCCGCGACAGCCGCGCGTGCGCCTGCGGGCTGAGGTAGTCGGGGTGGCAGCGCCGCGAGTACTTGCCGTCGAGGCACACGTAGTAGTACGGGTTGTCGGCCGCCATGTGCACGGATTCGACCATGGGGTCCAGCGTGTTGACCATGTACTCCCACACGGCGTGCGAGCGCACGGCGGTGCGCGCCTTGTTCGTGGGCTGCTGCTTGGTGGACTGCTTGGCCGCCTTGGCCTCTTTGGCCAGCTCGTCCATGACGTAGTCGCCCTCGATCATGGCCAGCTGGTTCTTGGGCACGCCCAGCGCGGCCCACAGGAAGCTCTCCTGGCTGACGACGAGGCGCGACAGCATGCGCGACAGCAGGGCGGGGCGCAGGCGCGCGCGCCAGATCTCGCGCTGCTCGTTGAGCGTCTTGGCGGCGAGGATCTGGCGCACGGCGCCGCGCAGGCCGAAGAGGTAGCTGACGTAGCGGAAGAGCCGGATGGCGTTGCGCGAGCCGCCCGTGTCGTAGAGCCCGCGGTTGCGCGGGCTCGCGCGCGCAAAGATGTGCGCGTTGCGCAGCCAGTACTGGAACCCGCGGCTCGACAGGTGCGGCGACAGGCGGCCCAGCAGCAGCGCGCGGAACGCCGGGTGCTTGCCCTCGCCGAAGAGCTGCCAGTAGTCCTCGTACGGCAGCTGCGCGGTGAGCGCGGCCACCTTGAGCTCGAGCAGGTGGTTCTGCGCCGGGTTGAGGTCGACGGCGTGGATGCGCGCGGGCGCCTGCAGCGCGTAGCTCAGCACGTTGTCGCCGGCGCTGGTGATGGCGAGCACGACGTCGTGCTCGTCGAGCTTGAGCAGGCGCTCGTCGACGCGCGTGTCCTCCCACGTGAAGGCGTAGATGTACGCGTCGCCAAACTGCGTGTGCTTGGGCAGCTGGTCGTCGTAGTAGATGCGCCAGTGGTGGTTCTGGTAGAAGAACGCCGGCAGCGGCAGGTTCGCCGACAGGTTGGCAATCGCCGTCTGAAACGCCTTGGACCGGATCTCCGGCGCCGTGCGCTGCACGGCGCGCGACAGCGTCGTGGCCGGGCTCGCGGGCGGCAGCGGCTGCTGCATCTGCTGCTGCACGGCGCGGCTGCTGCTTCGCCGGGCGCGCACGACGCCGCCACCGCTACCGCTGCCGCCGCCCAGGTACGGCGACTCGGTGACCATGGCGTCGATGCGCTCGACCACCTCGTGCGGCAGGCTGGTGACGTGGAACGGCTTCTTGTGGCAGCCGAGCCAGATGTAGTAGGGGATGGAGCCCAGCGAGTAGTTGCGCGAGTTGACGCTCAGCACGGTGCCGAAGCGGTACTCGAGGTAGTCGCGGCGGCCGGGCTCGAGGCTGACGCGGTCGAGCTCGAACCACGAGCGCCAGAACGTGCGCCCCAGGAAGCTGATGTGCCGGTTGACGAGGCCGCCCGTGTAGTTGCGGAAGCTGAAGTCGGCCTTGCTCTGGACGTAAAAGTCAATGGCGCCGATGATGCCGTTGGGGGCGAGCAGCGACGGCAGCGAGTCGACGACAGAGTAGTAGTCAGGCTGATGGGGGGGGGGGGGGGGGGGGTTAGAGAAAGAATTAAAGTCTGAGGAAAAGACATCGAGAAAACTCACAATCATCGACAGAGAGTACGACAGCGTGATGAGGTCGGCGCCGCCGTGGTCTGGACGGTCAAACGAAAAGTAGCCGTTGCCCGGCGTCGCCGCGAGGGCGGGCGATGCGGGCACGACAGCGCCCGCGGTGCCGACGAGACCACCTTCGTAGTCCTCGAGGCGGAACTTGCGGGCGTCCTCGCAGATGACGTGCACGTTGAGCCAGCCGAGGCGCGCAAAGCGCTTCCGCGCGACGGCGCACAGCGACGGCGAGAAGTCGACGAGGTAGACGGACGTGAAGAACTCGGGCACGTTGACGTAGGCCGCCATGGCCTCGATGTTCCACCCGGTGCCGCCGCCGACCTGAGGAGGAGAGGGAGTCAGTGGGGAAAGGGGGCCCGAGGGGGGGGGGGGGGGGGTCAGGGACACAAAACGTACATCAACCCAGATGCGCTTGGAGCGGCGGCCCTTGTCTTCCACGGCCCACCGGTGGGCGAGCTGCGCGGCGACGAGCGCCAGCATGTCCTCGCGGCCCTTGAGCAGGGTCTTGCGCGTCACGTCGTAGACGCCAGCCTGGGTCTCGTAGAAGCTCTCGAGCGCCTCCTGCTGGGTGGCACCGTGGCCATCGCCGCGGTGGGGCTTGATGAAGCACGAGTAGCAGAAGAGCAGGAGCGAGCGGACGAGGCTCGGCGGCTGGTCGGCCGGCCCGTCCTTGGGGGCCGACGAGTACTTTGTGATGCCAATGGCGGCCGACAGCAGAATCGCCAGGCCGGCAAAGAGAAGTTTTCTGTCCACGTCCGGGGGCGATATGTTACCACCAAGAGAAGCCATGGTACTCTCTCATTGCTATCCGCAGAGGGAAGGCGGGGAGAGAGAGCTGTGTGTGGGTGTTGTGAGGGGGGGGGGGGAGAAACGACTTTATGCTGTCATGCAGATGGAATTGAAAAGGCAAAGATGCCGAGAGGAAGATGAAAGGGAGGACAGGAGAGAAGACCAGATGATGAGACCAAACATCAATCAATATAAAGAGACGGGGGAGGGGAGGGGAGAGGGGAAGAAAGAGACGAGAGCGCGAGCGTTCTAATATACCGGACCACCCCCCCCCCTCTCGTTCGTTTCCTCGCTCTCGCCCTTGGACCACTTTGTCTCTTGGGCACGCGGACGACAGGCCGGTGGTCGCTTGACCCTGCGTTTCTTGTCTCGATCGGAGGGCGTTCGTCCTGTCTTTCCCTAGTCGCCGGGTCTCTTTTCCTGTTTCTCGTCCGCTTCACCCGTCCTCTGGCTCGCACACCTCGCATGCTCTCCTGGCCACAAGACCGGCACACGCGCACGCGAGGCCTCTGTCGCAAGCGTCAAGGGAGGGGTAAGGGGAGCAAAGCAGAGACACACGTCCTCAGCCCACGCGACTGGTCCTCAACAACGAGACCAGGGTTCGAGAGACCGACAGGGGGAGGGGGTGCATGCTGAAGATCTCGGCCGGTAGGAGGGAGGGGGGCCATGAACGAGAATTCGACCAAACGCTCGTCAAAGACGGCTGTCCCTCGACCCCTGCCTAGGCTTGTTGGGAGATTTACACTCATGACGCAAGGAACAAGACGAGACAAACAAGGAAAAAGGGGGGTGGGGGATCCGAGAACGTCGACTTTGGGCGCGTCCAAGACAATCTGCGTCTCGTTCTCTAGCTCAGCCGGCCGGGCTCGAGACGGTGTATTGGCCAATGAAGGCACCGCGTGCTCGCTCGACTTGTGCGCCCTGGCCGCCAGGAGTCTTTGCCTTTGCTACGAAGCGCCGGGTGTGGCAGGCTGGCCGTCCCCGATTTGCTCGAGGTGCGTCCGTATCTTTGGGCCGCCCTTGTCGCCGTTGGAGCTAGTCGAGGACAGACGACGAGGGAGGCGGCCGGCGTCGCTAGCCGCACCGAGCTGTGTCTCTGTTGTCTGTCTGCCTGTCTGTCTGTCTGCATCTCTCTCCATCTGTCGTGGAAGATGCTTGGGGGGGGGGGGGGTTCACGAGGAATCTCGTCTGCCGCTGTTTCCATGGCTGATGCCGCGCACCTGAGGCCATACGAAGGCAGAGACAGTATACAGAACCCTTCGTCTGCTGGGATTCTGCCACACGACCCGTTGCCTTTGGCACAGCCAGCGCAAGCTGCCCGTTGTTGGCGTTGTTGGGAGGCTGTGGCTTTCGAGTTGTAGAATAAAAATGGGTCCCTTCTTTTGCGTCGGCCAATCAGGGCGCTTGCTCTGAGCACATGCAGAGTCGCCGTGCAGCGTCTTGTGCAGCAGAGGACAGCGGCCAGCCAAACAGCTACGGAGCACGGAGCACGGAGTTCGCCCCTACCTGTTGGTTCCTTGTTTTCCCGTGGCTGGCCGTGGCCTTTGCCGACTTTGGACCGTTGGGGAACGGCTGTGTTGTGGGCGAACGGCCGCGACAGAGGCAGGCGGCGAGGCGGCCCAGCAGCACCAGCCAGGCCGCGCGCACTGCGTCTGGTGTTTCTGGTGTCTCTGATTGCTGTCTCTGCAAGATGAGATGAGCGCCAGAGACAATCTGGTCTGTGCCACCGCCGAGCTCCAAACAGACCGGGGGGGGGGAAGGGGGGGGAGGGTAACGTGCGAAGATCGACTCGGACAAGCGGCCAAGACACACACTGGGCAGAGAAGGGCTACAGAAAGGGTCTTCCAGTCGCCTCGGCTGTGCCCTGGGGAACGTCGCGCTGGCCAATGCTTGATCAAAGAGAGCGACAGCCCGTAAGCTGCTGGCCAGCGGCGGTCGACGAGGAGAGACACACACAGAGGCCCCACACTCGGCAGTTTTCTTGCAGCGTGTAACGCAGACCCGGTCCTCCTCGCAGCCTGTGCGCCTCCGGCGCTCTCGCGGCTTGCCATGCCATTGGGAATCGGTCGTAGAGCCCGGGGACATCTCGTTGTCGAATGGGAGCTCTCGTTTTGGCGAGGCCCAGACAGCTTCCCTCCTCCAAGGCTGACCAATCACAGACAGGTTTATGACCCACTCTGGCCAGCCTGTGTGATTACATAACTGTAACGGCCCGTTGTTCTTCCGGCGGCCGCTCCTCCTCCGCACCTGCTCGGCTGCACCTCAACTGCACGCGCCGCGACCGCATCACAGCTGGAGCTTCGACGCACATCACCATCGGCCGCCAACGGGTGTCTCGACACCACTACTGCCCCATCGTCACTTCACAGCCGCCACGAACTTGCTCGTCACAGCCGCTGCTCATGCGTTCCAACTAACGCACCCACACCTGCGTCTATGCGCCCCGCACGCGCCTGCGCCTCGCCCTGACTCTCCGCGTCGTCCAACGTCCCCCCTCCCTTCGGCCCCCCGGGCCCCCCTCCCCCTCTCTCGCTCCTCGGCCTCCACGCCGCAGACATGCCCCCCGGCCAGGGCACCGGCAAAAAGGTCGGCGGCAGCATATCGCGCCAACGGTCCCGCAACACGACCCCCGCGCTCGGCGCTGCGGCCAATGCCGCCGCCACGGCCGCCGCCGCCAATGCTGCCGCCGCTGCGAGTGCTGCCGCTGCCGCCGCTGCCGCCTCGTCGTCTTCCTCGTCCTCGCACGCCGCGGCGTCCGCTACTGCCGCCACCGCCAACCTCCCCGAGGCCACGGTGCAGGAGCTCAAGTACATTGAGCTGCAGTTCAAGGTCCTGCGCCACCTCGCCTACGATGACCTCGTCGACCCGGGCTCGGGCTCGGGCTCGTCGCTGCCGGACTGCAAGTCGGTAGACGGCATCCTCGCGCGGCTCAAGCGCCTGCAGGCCGTTTCCGAAGACCACGGAACCAACTACGACCGCGGCATGCGCCTGCTGGCCCAGAGCCGGCGCACGCGCATGGACCAGGCGGCTGCCGACCGCAGCCGTGAGGAGGAGCGGCTGCAGCGCGAGGCCAACGACGAGGACATCCAGCGGCGCGCGAATAAGAAGAAGCGCAAGGCGCCCGACAGCGGCAGCCAGGCGCAGGAAGCTTGTGAGTTGAGTTCCCTCACTACCGCCTGCACCCGGCACTTTGTCGACTTTGTCACGCCGACCACCTTTTGCTTCTGCTGCTGTGTCCACAATCTTGCCACAACAGCGACCTGTGCTTCACTCTTTCACCCTTTACTTCACTCTCCGGTCTCTCTTGACAACAATGACATCACCCACAGGTGTCAGAACATGAACCAAAACAGACTTTCTGCCCCCACCCCCATTTTCCTTTTTGCTTTTGCTTTTCTTCCCCTCCCAGAAAACCAACTTCCCGTCTCTCTTCTCCCTCCCGACCCATCCCAAACCGCTAACCACCCTGTCGCCCCAAAACAGCACAAGGAACGCCCAGCGCCATGGAAATCGACGAAAAGACCAAGACCGACGACAAGAAGAAGAAAAAGGGCAAGGACGAAAAGTCCGAGTCCGAAGAGTCGTCTGAAGACGAGGGCGCCCCGCCGCCACGACCCGTGCCGCAGCACCAGACGTTTGGCGAAGACCCGTCCACCTTTCCCGATCCGACCGTCTACGAGATCCTCCCAGTCCAGCCGGGCATGACGATCGACGAAATCAAGGAAATCTACGCGGTCGCCTCTTTTCCGAAATCGGACCTCGCCGACCTCATCGCCGGCGAGCCGCCAGACAAGGACTTTAGCAACGCCAAGCCGTCCAACCAGATTAACTTCTCGACGTTTTCCACCTACATCGAGCCATACTTCCGCGCCTTTACCGAAGAAGACCTCGCCTTCCTCCGCGAGCGCGGCAACCGCGTCGCGCCGTTTGTCATGCCCAAGCGGGGCAAGCGCCACTACACCGAGACCTGGGCCGAGGAGGACGGCGCCATGGCCATCGACTCGTCGCCGCCGCCGTCCGCGGCGGCTGGCAGCGGCAGTGGCGGCAGCAACGACAGAACGCTGCCGCCCAACCACCCCCGCGGCACTATCGAGAGCATGAGCGACGAGATCGCCGAGACCGACAAGCTGTCGGTGGGCCCGCTGCTGTCCCGTCTGATGCAGGCCATGCGGCCCGAGCACCGCCCGCCAGACGGCAGCAGCGGCAGCGGCGGCGTTGGCGACGCTACGACAAACGGTGATGTCAGCATGAACGGCGACCAGAACGACTCGCAGGGCGGCACGGGGCCCGATGGCGGTGACCGGTCGCTGCCGCCCGCGACATTCATGCCCGAGTCGACGTCCGAGTCGTGGAAGAAGGCCGCCCAGCCAAAGCTGGACTACAACCAGATCGATGAGCGCATCAAGCAGGAGCTCCGCCACATCGGCTTCCTGCCGTTTCCGGACCCTTCGTCGGCTTCAGGAGCCAACGGCGCCGCTGCTGCTACTGCTGCCAACGGGGTAGGCAGCGGAAGCGGCGCCGGCGGAGCAGCTGGAGGGGCGGGCGGCGCCTCTGCAAACGGAGGCGCTGGCAATGCCGGCGGCGGCTCCTCAGCGGGCAGCGGCGCTGCAGCCAACGGTGCAGGTGCTGGTGCTGCTGCCAACGGTGGCAGTGCCTCCTCGGCCAATGGCAACAACAACAACAACAACAACAATAGTGGCATTGACCCCTCGCTGGCGGCCGACTACGACGGCCACTTTGACGACGAGATTGCCGCCCGCCTGCGCCGGCTGCAGGCGGGCCTGCGCGAGCAGATCCTCGTCAACGGCGCGCGTAAGGCGCGGCTGGCGGAGCTCGTCAAGGAGCGCATGGCGTACCAGGAGTACCAGACGATCCTCGAGGACCTGGACGGCCAGGTCCAGGCGGCCTACCTCAAGCGCACGCGCACCATGGGCAAGTCCAAGAAGGGGAAGCGGCCCGGTGGCGGCGGTGCGGCGGGCGGCGGCGCGGGCGGGGGCGGCGCGGGTGGTGCCGGTGGCGGCGGCGCGGGCATGGCGCGGCCGGGCATCGGCGACCTGACGCGGACGCTGATGGAGCGGCGCAAGCGGTGGATGGAGAACATCGGCACGGTGTTTGACGACGAGCGGCTGCGGCGCGTGCCGCGCGTCGCGGACGCGGGCAGCAGCGTGTTCCAGCCGCAGGAGATGGCGGCGCTCATCAAGAGGGAGAAGCAGGCCTGGGACGAGGAGGTCGACGAGGAGTAAGAAGAGAAAGAGAGAGGGAGAGAGGAAAGAAGGAGGCCAAAAAAAGATGGGACACCCAACCCCTCCTACCCCCCTCTCTTGCCATCTCTTTTCTTGTTTTTTGTTTCTTTTTTTATTTTCATTCTTGCCCTTTCAAGAGGTCGGCCACTGCATCGGTCAGAGGATACCTCTTTTTCCAGAGTTTTTTATTAGTTCACCTTTTTTTCTCCCCTTCTTTTCTTTGATTCTTTTTTCTGTTTGGTGGCTTTCCAAAGGAATCAACGGTACTCTGGGTATCAAGCAACGGGCGTTCAACGGCAAGGGGGAAAAACAACTGCGTCTTTTGGGGACGGACAGGAGGGGGGAGACAATATGACACTTTCACGCTTCCTGAATTGAAGAATATCAAATACAAAAACCGCCCATTCGAAACAGAATTTTTTCCAATACGGCGGCCCTTGTGCAATCTTTGCCCTGTAGAACTAAAACGGCCTTGCTCGTGTCGTTGACGAATGAGCATGTAGAATCCAGCCGACAGGAAAGACGTCAGAAGGGTGCATGCAAGCGAAACAAAAAAGATACGCACACCAGACCCCCGAGGCTGCAATGGAAAATGTAGCCATGAGACGCTAAACGAAAAAAAAGAGAATAGATAAAGATGACAGGACAAAAACATTCATTCTGCCCTCCCCCCAAAAGTCAGAAACCCGGAAACCTGTAAACGCCCGTGTGCTTTGTTTTTGTTTCCCTTTACCGATGGTTGCCCCGTTCTCCCTTGTAACCGACTCCTGGGAAGCTATGAACCAAAGTTCCACCCAAAATGTCTCCTGCTGTGAGAAAACACCCAGATTTCTCTTCCAAAACGCCTCGACTCATGATATAAAATATGCAACTGTATAGAACGTAACAGATCGATGGGGAAGCCTCCTCTTAAAATGCAAATGGGTATGGTGCGCCTCGGAATGTGATAGTAACAAGGCGGGAATATGTACGAGGCAGTAGGTCTGCCCGACTCCCGTCCGGTCGTTATATGGTTTACTTCTATGCTTATGACCCTCGTTAAATGGTGACAATGACCCTCGTTAAATGGTGACAATGTGTGTCGAGAAAGTTAAAAAATCTTTGTCAGGATGGTTTTTGCTCGCCGTTTCCCTATAGACAAAAACACGCTTAGCATTGTCTCAATCAAAAAGTTTGTTTGAACATGAAATTTTTTTTTGGGGGGGGGGCTTACAAGTCTCATCATCACGAGCTTGAAGCTCGTCAGTGTTCACGCCCGCCAACTGCGCCATTCTCCTTAGAGTGGCCTCGGAGGTTGCAGAAGGGGGGTGCTGATTTGTGGATTGTGCTTGCTGAGCTGTGCGAAGTTTGAGCTCAATGCCGGATTCGCGATCTGCAGTCGTAGTGCCAAAGCTGGTTGACATGGACAAGCGGTCTGTCGCACTGGTAAGACGCTTTTTGAGAGACGAGCCCCAGCTGTATACTCGGCCTCGTTCGCGTCCGTTCTCCACGTCATGAACAGTGACCCGCTCGCGGAGCCGTCGTGTGGCTCGCTCCCGGCGCACCATCCCGTTCGTGATCCGAGGGCAATAACCTGTAGGCAGCATGGATGCCTTACACAGTGGGCAAAGCGAGCTAACAGAACTCAGAAACTCATCGATGCATTCCGGGTGAAAGATGTGGCCGCAAGGGAGTTCTCGAATAATGGACACTCGATTCTGGAAGGGCACCAAACATATTTGGCATGTGGCTTGTTGATCCAGGTCCTCTCCGATCGGGTTCGCCAAGTCGCTGCCATCTGCCAGGGGGGATACAGGCGTGTGCGGCGGCACGGCATCAGCAGCTCGCAATTCGTTGTCGGGAACTGACTGGCTCTGAGCATCGGAAGTGGCCACCGCAAACGCGTTGCTCTCCACTGCCGCATCAAGGCACTGGTGTTGGTGGACCTGGGACCATTGGGACGAAAGCCGCCTTGATGCTGATAAGGAGGAAGGTGAAGCAGAGGTCTCCGGGCCAGCGCCGGCACGGCCGGCGCTGGGAGACAATGATATGCCTTGCAACGCTGGTAGTGCTGGTGGCACCGGTGGTGCTAGTGGTGCTGATGGTGGCGGTGGGTCATAGTTGTAGGTAAAGAGGGGGAACTTTTGCAGATGGCTCAGAGGGACAGTCAAGCGCTTGATACCCATGGCCTCAAGGTTTACCTCGCCAAGCACAACACGGCGTTGCAGAGAGGCCCGCCGACGTCGGCCGAGGATGTGCATGAGAAGGAGGGTAATAGAGACGGCGGCCAACAGCACACCGATAACAACGAGAACAAAAACCCACACATTAGGGAGGCCGGTCGGGGTGCTGACGGTGAGCTCTGTCCATATCCGAACATAATCATCGGGGTCTGCACTGTAGAGTTCGCTGATGTTTTCGCCAAAGGGCACTTCACTGAGGTTGCCCGAGTATAAGCTCAGCTGGTACATCATCTCGGTGCCGAGAGCACCGGAAACGGCAAAGATTGGGTAGTGGTTGTCCTTCATCCAGTCGTCCAGGTCATCGAGACTCCAGTCGTCGGAGTCCGGGCCGGCAGGCTTGGATGTGTCATTGGAGGGCTGGTAAAAAATGAAGGCACGCAGTGGATCGTAGCGCGCAGAGGCAAGATAGGCCTTGGTACAGTCGGTGTCGAACCACGGCGCAAGGGCGATGAGGTTGTAGTTGTTGGTCGGCAGATCGCTCTGGCGGACAGCCGACGCGGGGACATAGTCGAGCTGGGACGAGTAGCACGGGTCGTCTGAAGAGATGTCGGGCACGTATAGGAGGCCCTGGAGTACACCGTTGTCGGTTGAGGTGTAGTCGGCCGAGAGGACGGTCAGGTTGTCGGTGACGTAATCAGAGTAGGCAAGGTCGCTCTGGATGGCCGCTGTGTTAGCTCCGAGCAACGTCGGCAACGTCGGCGCGCCATGGAAATACGCACCGTTACCGCAGTGATGTTCTGGACAATGGTGCTGGAGGTCGTGGTTCGGCCCCCGTATATCGGATCGCTGAAGAGGAGCCTGGTCGGGGGGGGGGAGACTCCAGGTTAGTATGAAACGGTGTGTGCGTTATGAAGGGCGGCCGCCTGGTAGAGAAAGGTGAAAGGGGGGAGTAGGGGAGGGGGGGGGTGGAAGGAAGAAAAAGGAGAAGGAAAAAAGACATGAAGAAACAAAAATACAACAAAATACAACAAAAATGCAGAGGCATCAGATAAGGAACAGGAGGGGGACGTGTTGGAGGGATCTGGAAGCTTTGTGCAACCGCTAATCTGCTTCCCGCCGTGGCAAGCCTCCGGGGCCAGGGCCTGGTGGCAGCTGTGGTTGGTTGGTTCCACCGCCGCGGTTCAGCCAAGCAAAGCTTGGCTGGCTTGGCACCGCCAGTCTGCGGGGATTTGGGGGTATTGGTGTGTGGAGGGCGCTGGCCAGGCCAAGCCAAGGCGCGATGCGCTTGGGGCGCATTGGCAAAACAGGAACAGAAGCAGCAACAACAACAACAACAGAATCAAGCCAAAAAGCCGCAGCTCAATCTGGCGTGCCGCACGCTCTCGCTTGAGCCATTTCAAGAGGCCGTGAGAATCCCCCAGAGCGCCCAAACGCACAGGAATCCGTAGCGTGACGTTATCTCTGCTGTTCGGCTAGCGGCACTTGCTGTTTGCTGCACGTGAAGGCCGCGCAACCATGCCCACCTCCGTTTTGCCGGACAAAAACCGTTGGGAGTATTTTTGGCCGGGGGGGGTGAGGGTCGCGAAAGCAATTGTGCAATTTTGTGGCGCAAACGTGTGTGCGCGCACACAGTGGCTCTTGGGACGGGGGTAAGCGGCAACTGCAGCAGCGGCGACGCGCAGATGCCCAGGGTACCAATGCAAAAGACAAGAGACAGGAAAGGTGGCGGCAGAGGACGGTCGCGGGCGTCGGCACGAGTAAGACATGAAGGAAAAGAGGATACGTACACAACATTTTGGACTCCTTCAAGAGCTGTCAAAGGTTAGTCAAAATCCATCCCGGGTCTCTGTTCTCCCGTTGTGAAGCCTTGGCAATCTCTTGGCGACGGCATTGGGGGGGGGCGGGGGGTTGCTCTGGCTGTGTCGCTGCTGTCGCTGAGTGACGGGTCGTGAGACGCGTTTGGATTCAACATTGACGGCAGCAACTTCAGCGACGGGGAGTGGAAGAGGAGCAGAGGGACGGGGACGTGCCCACGAAGGGCAACCGAAGTGCAGGGTGCGCGGGATGTGCAGGATATGCAGGACGTGGCGCTGCCAAGGAAGAGACAGGGAGGGACAAAAAACCCGATGCGGACGGGTGGTCGCGAAAGACAAGACGGCCAAGGAATCCGTCTGCTCGGCGCCAAGACGATTGTCCCAGGGGAAAGACAAAAGTCGTCGACCGACTGCGAGGGGAGCAGGTGCGCAGAGGGGAATGGGAGGAAGAGGGGGGGGGGGGGGGGGGGGGGGGGTAAAAAAAAAAAAAAAAACCCCAAGGACAATCCTGAGCGAAAGTGAGTGGGGGGGGCCAAAACCTGGGGGAAACGGAAGGGGGGGGACAAACGACGTACACATGCCCATGGTCAATCATGATCGAAAAGGTCTGGGGAGGGCCCAAACCTGTGGGAAACGGAAAGGGGGAGGGCGTCGAGGCGTGCGGCGTCGAAAGGTGAGATCGTCAGCAGTCGGGCTGTGACGCTGTTTGTCTTGGCTTTGGTTCTTGGCTTTGGTTCTGGGCGCGAATGGGGGAGATGGAAGGAAACGGGCGAAGCCCGTTCCTAATAAGAGGAGTTTGCGGGTGGGCCGGGCGAGGTGCTGGGGGGGGGTGCTAGGGTGTTTGCAGAAGGGCGAATGAGAGGCGGCGGCGGCGAGCGGGAAGCGTGCGCGTAGAGAGCAAACGGCGAGGCGGAGAGGGCGCTGCAAGTGAGAGGGGGGGGAAGCCTGGCGAGGCCGAGTGTGGCGGCAAGCGGATAATGCACGGAACTGCGGGACTGCAGGGCAGATTGAGAGAGAGCGTTGAAAACGATCGGCGGAAAAAAGGACTGGGCGCGTGGGTAAGCGGCGCGGCCGGGAGCGAGGGAAGGGAGAAAACGGGGGTGGAAATAGGAGGAGAGGACGTGAGGAGGAGAAGTGGTGATGGGGAGAAGAGGAGAAGAAGAGAAGAGGAAAAGAGGGAAAAAAAGAGAAAACTAGAAGAGGAAGAGGAGAAGGAGAAAGGAAAGGAAAGGAAAAGGAAGGAGAGACGAGAGGGAAACCGGCGCCGCAGAGAGAGGGAAGGCGCGAGAGGCGGAGAGAGGCCGCTACAAGGGCGGGAGATAATGAGCAATTACGAATGCAGAAGGAGGCAAGAGGCACGCAGCGACGAAGCGGCAGGAGCCAATGGCCGGCGCGCAAGACGGTACTATCTTCCCAGCGTGTGCGGCGGGTAGGAGCCAGCCCGAGGGGCGGCAGCTCTTTCCCCGTCGTTCGCAACGAGCCGTCCGTCTCTCGGGGACGGATGAGCTCGCCGAGGCAACCGCAATGGACTGGCATACGAGAGGCCAGCACCACTCCCTCCGCAGTTGAGGAAGGAAGGAGGAGGGAGGGGGAGAAGGAGAGATGGGCCCTGACTGAGGCTGCAGATGGCGTCGGTTCCACACGACAGGACGTTGGGCGGAGAGGCTACGGAGTACTCTCTCTTGTTCTAGGCTGCCTAGCGGCAAGGCTTGGCTGGATTCGGCGGCGCCAACGTCTGCAGTGGAGCCAAAGACATTACAGAAATTGATGATTTGTGTATTATGGTGTTTGCTTTTCGGCAGACACGCGACTCTCGCCAAATAGCTCCGAGCGGTCGGAGGAACGAGAGATGAAGAAAAAAAAAAAGAAAGAGAATGCAGAGAAGAGAGGCAAGACAGCGTGGCCCGCGTCTGTCGCACGGCCCGAAACGGCAGACGTATGTGTGGAACGCAGGACAGGAACAGACTCCGGTAGGGCGTTGGCGCGTCGGCGCGCCGGCGAGTCGGCAGTGGCAGAGGAGAAGAGGCGGCTGCGCCGGAGCCCGGGTGGCCGCGCACGGCCGAAAGCCGGCCGTCCCCTCCCCATACCCCCCCCCCCCCCCCCTTTCTTCCTTTCCGCTGGCATCCCGACTTCTCCGTCAGCTCGCTGGGGCACGTCACCTGCTTGAACGTGACGCCCGGGTTGTCGGCGCCCGCGAACCAGTCGAAGCGCCAGTTGCAGCCGGCCTGCAGCGCCGCCGGGAAGCCGGCGCAGTCTGCCTTGGCGTGCACGCCGCCGTACCGGTCGCCCCAGCCGTTGGACGGCGCGCCGTACTGCTGTGTGCACGCATTGAACTGGCCTACGCCGCCGCCGGGGATCTACGCAGAAGGAAGTCGAGTGATTAGCAGTGGTTCGCAGAGGGAAGAGGGAAGAAGGAAGAGGGAAGAGGGGCGAAACCTACCGCAAGATCAAAGTGGTTGGCCCCCAGGTCGCCGCCCGTGTTGGTGGCCTGCACCACCAGCTTCTTGCCCTGGACGGGCCCGCTCGTAAAGGTCAGCTCGTAGCAGGCGCAGCACCAGCTGTTCTCGTTGCTGCCCGCGATGCGCACGGCGGCGTAGCCGTAGGCCACCGTGTCGTTGACGGCCCAGGGTGCCTGCGAAGAGCACATAAAGGCGCCGCCGCCGCCGCTGTCGCACCCGGACCGCGTGGCGCCGTTGTCGCTGAGCGGCTTGTCGTCCTTGCTGCAGGTGCCCACCGGCCCCTTGGCGAGGCTGCCCTTGCCCGGCCAGCCGCACGAGGGCTTGCAGCAGTCCCAGTAGCGGGTGGTAGTGCCGGTGTCGTCACCGGCGGCACCGGCCGCAAACAGCAGGATGGCAGCGGCGGCGGCAGGCACGAGGGCCCCGAGTCCTTGGGTGCGCAGCAGCATGGTCGGTGTTGTGGAGGCCGTAAGTGTGTGGGGGAGTAGGGGGCCCTGTTCTTTGTATTTGTATCTTTTGCTCGTTTGGTCGTTTCTATTCAGCTGGACGAGAGCTCAGAACGGCAGCCAGAGAGTAGAAGGGGACGGGGGGAGAAAACCGAGAAAACCGAGAAAAACCAGGAAGAGGGAGGGGGGAAAGGAAGGTTTCGACTTCGACGATGCCCCCGGCAGACCCCGTCCGCTTTTTATATTCATTCTTCAGGATGCTCCCGCTTCTCGCTACTCTCCCGTCTTCTTCGCTCGTCGTGCCAGAATATCACTTTACTTGATATTGCACGCAGCGGGATGTGTGGTCGACATCTCACAACAAAACGACTACACAGCCAGACCGTATCCAGGCACATATTATATCCATATTGCCATGGCAAGAGAGTCATTCAGGCACGGCGTACACATGCAGACTCTCCCACGTTCCCAAGACGGTAGAAAAGAAAATTGGAGGATTAGAAAGGACGATTGGGGGGGGGGGAACACATATAAGGGGCATTTCAAACAAACAAACAAAAAAGAAGAAAAATACTAAATATATATATACATAAAAGGAAAATGAAAGGAGGGGAGAAACCGCCTCTCGCGGACTGCACCCGCGGAGCCAAGAGATAGTACCAAGTTCAATAGAAATGAAAAGAAGGGGGGGCGTCCTTGGCTTTCTCTCTCCCTTCCTCGCCCCTGTGATCGTCCTGCCCCTTGCCCACCGCATTGCCTCTAATTCTTTTTTCTCCCGTGCCTAGACACGGCAACTCACCTCTCTCTATTTTTCTCCTCGCCCAGCTCGACGGGGCAATGTAGATTCTGTTTAAGGAATTTAAGAAAAAAAGAAAAGAAAAAATCGGGGGCGGCACCCTCATATTAGCCGACGCCTTTTCTTTTCACCTTTCTATCTTGTTCTTAAAAAATAGGGCCTTCTCTCTCGTGTACTTCTCGCATCTGTGCATCTCTGTTGCCATCAACAGCATGACAAGACTCGTAAGAAACGTTATTATTTCCCAGCTGTCGTTCTACGATGTGCCCAGGCCCTTCTTTCTTTCGTTTTCTCTTTATATATATACCTTTTTAAATTAAGAGAAGGAACCTGAAATATGTTTATCCTGGGACGCCATATCTTTTGCTCACCACAATCTTTTCGCGCAGTATTTTTACTATTCTTAGGCGATTTTGTCTTTTCATGTATTTCTCCCATCTTTGTTTGTTTTCATTCGCATCTCATTCTCTCCCAAGTAGCGCCTAGATACCGTACCTTCAATTCTGGGCCGTCCTCGTAGATCTCTAGCCCCCCCCCACATTTTTCACACATATATCGCCTCATATGCTTTAAAACCCCCAGCCGCCCTCATCGCGTCTGTCCCGCCCATCCTCATCGCCCCCCTCAAAGTCGCCCTGGACTTTCTGAACCAGGTCGCCTAGAAACCCACCGACGCCGCCGTCGCCGCCGCCCTCAAATGGCGGGGGTCCGTCCCCCGAACCACGGCGGCCGCCATCACCTCCCCACCCACCTTCCTCCTCCTCACGGCGGCCGTGGTGGCGTTCTTCACCACCCCATTCCCCACGCTCCTCCCGGCGTTCTTCGAAGCGCTCCTCGGATTGCCATTCGCCACCGCCGGAAAACTCGCGCCGCTCCTCCTCACGGAAACCTCCACCACCGCCTTCGAATCGGCGTTCGGAGCGCTCCTCAAAGCCTCCTCCAAATGAGGGGCGTGTGTCGGTGCGCTCCTCGTACTCGAAACCAGTGGGGCGCTGACCGCGGCCGGACTCGTCTTGCTCAAAGCGGCGGTAGTCAGTGCGCTCTTCACCATCGGCATACTCGGTGCGTGTGTACTGGACTTGGGCGTACCGGTCACCTTCCTCGTTGCGTCCGTACTGGGTGAAAGTCTGGCTGTTGCCGCCGTCCGTCTGGTACCGAGTGCTCATGGAAGGGGTCATACTCTCCTGGAAGCCGGAGCCTAGCAGGGAACCGGCAGCTCCGAGAAGACCCCCAAGTGCCGCAGCTCCTCCGGCACCGCTACCAAAATCCCCGCTGCCACCGCCACCGGTGTTGCCAAACCCACCCAGCATACTCTCGAGGCCACTGGAACTGGACTGGCCACCCCCGGCGAAATTGCTGGCGAGGCCGCCTAGAGCGGCACCGGCTGCTGCACCAACCAGATCATTTTGAAAGGAGCTCCCGCTTCCGACCCCAGTGACATTCTTCTGCATGGTGAGTGGCTTGCCGCAACCGTGTCCTGTGTCTTCTACGCCTTCTTTGTGGTTTTCGCCCCGCTCAACGCCATCACGAGAGAGCTTCTGGCGGTATTCTTCCTGCTGGTCTTCAGCCATACTGTGCCACCACTCCTCGACACTGCGGTACATGATCGAGCGGCAGTCGCTCGCGCCATCGTCGCCCAGATCACGCTGGGCAGGGTGATGGAGGACGCCGTGGACAATCCGATCTAGAGTGCGAGAGATGTCGATATTGTCGTTGTCCCAGGCATCCATGAGCTGCGGCACAACCCACGACACGACCTTGCTCGCGGTGCGGCCGGCAACCTCGTTTAGAATCTAATGCAATCATGTTAGCAATGAGACTCCGTTTTTGAACGTCAGAAGGGGCAGAAGGGGGGGGGGGGGTGCAAAACCTACGTTGCTAAAATGGTCCTTGGACAACATGGAGTGGGTCGGGTCCGTGCAGCTGTCATCGCTAAAGACAATAAGCTGCTCAGCCTTGCTGCTCTGTATGATCTCAGACGAGCCCGTGGCCAGCTCGGTTTGGATCTGCTGGATGACGGGCACGACAAAGGGCGCGATGACGGAGAAGACAAAAATGGACAGCTGGTCTTCGAGCTGCTCAATCATCTGTGGAAGAATAGGAATATCCTCAATAGCCTCGGTGATCTTCTGGAGGATCTCGTCGTGGTACTGGATCGCAGGCATGATCTGGTTGAAGGTGTTCTTGATGTACAGGGTGTACTCCTCGGGCTCGCGGGGGGACACACTCATCTGCTGCATTTGAGCAGCCGTTGCGTTGCCTTGGATCGTTTGCATCTTCTCCGTCTTGTCGCCGCTGCCAAAGATGCCGTCGGGGATCATATCCAAAAGCTTGGCGAGCACGCTGGTATCGGCATTTTGGCTGTTCTGCAGGGTGCCTTCAAGCTCCTGGATCTCGTTCTGTGCCAACTTGTCGGACACTGTTTCCAATCAGCTGCGATTCCCTGCTTCCGACCCACGCCACCCCCTATGTTTTTCCTGTTTCTCATGTTGTTTTGGGCACTCACCTTCACCAGTCACAGAGTGCAGGAAATCAACGCCACCAAAGGTGCCGGTGACAATGGGGTAGACAGAATGGCTGGCACCTTGCAGGCGCACGCGTGTGTTCCGGCCAACGTGGGGGAAAACGTTGGTCTCGCCCATTTCGATCAGTGCAAGCTCCGTGTAGTTGCTATGCGCCAGGAAATCTGCTCGTGCCGAACGTTAGCAAGCCATACTGTAGAGGATGATGGGCATTTGGTAGGGGAGTCGTCGCGGGGGTTACGGCGTCGCGTACCCTCGAGACAGTGCAGACCGGTGCCCAGGAGACGAAGAGCCTCATACAAGTCCTCCTTTCGGTGCGAGCGGCGATACGAGCGGCCAAGGTCAATGCATTTGCCAAACAGCTGGCGGACATGGTAGGCGCTGGTCATGATGTTGGCACGCTCGTTTGCAATGTAGTTCTTCATGCCGGATTCGGGGTCGATGGCCAGCTCGACGCTTTCGTCCACAGGGCCGCGGAGGCGGCGGTCGTAGCGGGTGGCATCGACGTTGTCGGCATAGTTTTTGGGGTTGTCGATATGGTCTTCGGGGCGGTAGCAGCCAAGGCGGTCGGCGGTGACCTCGAACTCGCGGGAGCCGTAGCCGAACGTGAGAAAGCCGAGGACGCAGAGAAGAAGGCGGATGGCCTCTGCAGAGACGGCCTTGACGGTACCGACATCGATGGCCTGGCTGTAGTCGCGCAGCCAGTTGCCAAAGTACACGCGAGACACGGAGAGCTTGTCAAACTTCTTGCCGCCCACGGCGCGGGCCATGAGCACCTTTAGAAGCGTGTCCTCGATGTCACCATGGCGCCCTGGAGCAGATTGTCAGTTGTGCAAGGAACGCAGAAACAGCCGCTCCAGAAACGATTCAATGGACGGAGAAGACCAAGCGGGTGGACGTACAGTTCTGCCCCTCGACCTTGGAAATGCCGGCAATGTTGCCAGCACCAAAGGCATGCGCCCGACGAACGAACAGGAAGAAGATGAGAAGGCCGAGAAGCAGCGGCGGAGGCTTTACGGTAGGCATGGCTGCTGGTATTTCGTTTTCGGGCAGTACGGCAACTGGGGATGGGAGGTTAGCAGAGCTGCAGCGGGGCCTGGAACGAGGAATGAGGGGAGATGTTCCTTGGTGGGGGGGGAAGAAGCTTCGTGAAGCGGCCGAAGAGCTCACCTGTTGTATCTTGCGAAGGATGCTTCGGGGAGGTCGACGGTAGAGGGGTTGGGGGGCGAGAGGGAGAGGAGGGGTTGAAATATTCGCAACGAAAAGTGCAGAAGGAGGAGAAGAAGAAGAGAAGAGAAGAGAGGAAGGAGAAGTAAAGAAGAGGGGAACTCACCGATAACAGCAGAACAAACGCTACAAGCAGGACGGGAGAAAAAGCGGGAGGTGCGACCAGGGCCGTCGGTCGTCACTTCTGACACTGCCAAGATGCCAAGAGGGCAAGGACAGAGCTGCCCCTCTTTCCTTGTTTGGCGACCCAGCTGTTTTGGCAACCACGACCCGCGCACCTTGAGTCTGAAGATGAGCGAGGGGCAGCCCGCCTGCCCTCAATGATTGGGTGGTGCCGGGGCCCCATGCGTTGCTTGGCATTGTTGCACAACTGGTGATTCACGAGGAGGGAGCGAGGGAAGGAGCAGCTACGATGTCCGTCGTGTAGACAGGGGGCAGGCGCGACCGGCAGAGGGCCTGCAAAACGGCGGAAGAGAAGAACGCTGTTGGCCATTTCTTGTTCTGGTCACAATGATAGGAAGGGGGGTCTTGTGAACGTCACGGCGACGGCGGTCCATAGCAGGTTCAGCATCGCGACGTTGTCATCCGGATGCGCCGCAAAAAGAAGACCAGGGAGGGGGAGGGGGCGGGGTACTACAACAACAACAACATCAACAACGTCGCCGGGACTGATGCACTTCTTAAGCTTGGGGGTTTCTAGAAATGGGAGCACGTGATACGGGTGCAGAAGAAGGCGGACAGGAAAGAATCAACAACATGCAAAAGACAAGAGAGAAAAATACAAACAAACAACAGAAGGGCCAGGAAAAGGACCAGGGGAAAGGACCTGTCGCCTTTGCGTTTGCTCAACGCTGTGGCGTGTTGCGGACTAGGATGGCGCCGTGCCTGGCCGGTCTTTTTCTTCGACTTCTTTTTCCACACTTCGAGGACCGCATCGCGGCTCGTGCCGGGCGAGTTCCTGGCAGGCGAGACGAGAGCCGAAAAGCATTAGTGCGCGTTCTGTGGTTGGCGAGTTAACTAATCCAGAGCGCGCGGCCAGAGACCGTCGTCTGTTGTCGTCGAGCCTCGAGCTCCCTTGTTGGATGAGGGGGGCGGTGAAGCTGGGCAGGTCGCGTCGCCGCAGCATAAAACAAACATGGTGCGAGCCGAGCACGCTTCTCTCCTGGTGATCGCTGTCGCACACGCCTCTGAAGCTTTCCCTCATGAGACAGCACGTGGCGGCGGCAGGTTCGCAACGGGGGGCCTGGCCAGACCGGTGTCTTTCTTAGCAGCCGTTGGAGATGGGATGCCCTGGCTAAGAAGTACTTCAAAGTGGGCAGCCTTTCTCAGTGTGCTCTTACAAATGTGAGATGTGCACGTTTGGCCAGAAGCGCCGTGCAGCGAAGCGCGTTTCTGGAATGTGCAGATAGAGAGAGAGAGAAGGGGGGGGGGAGCACGTTCCAGGCGGCCAAGTGCCGAGGCGATGCTGTTCTCGTTCGCGACGGTTCGCCTGTGCGACCCGACCACAGAGACGACACGAAACGGTGACCGGTGTCTGGGAGACTTCGGCCGTCGACCACAGACAAAGACGTCAGACGTCGTTTTGGCGATTGGTCGCGTCATTTCGCCTCGTTGGGTTGTCGCCTTGTCGCCTTGTCGCCTTGCCGCCTTGCCGCCTTCCTCTTGCTCTCACTTGCCATCTTCCTGGCGCGTGGGTTTCTGTAGGCGGCGGAATTCCGAGAGCGGCATTCCCGAACAACGAGACGGACGCCTAGAGGACGCCTAGACGTCTTCTAGAAGACGTGTTTAACGCGTCCCGGTGTCTCGCCTGGAAGCCCGGACGCGATGGGGAGCTGGGCGCGAAGGACTCGCAAGGAGCGCCATGCTCTACCACGCATACGACATATTATCTTACGACCGTTCGGGGCCTGCTCAACAGAGCGCTGCCTGAGCGTTTTGTAGGCACCGGTGACGATGGAGCGAAAGCCTAGGGGAGCCCTTGCATGGACAGGCCATGCGCGCATCGCAGTAGACGGCGACCAAGCCGTGCAAGGACCTTACGTAGCTGTTGTGCACGAGTGTCTCTGAGCAAAGCGGCCCGAACCACGCCTACGACTTGAACGGCGCACAGAGAAACAAAGCCTGGCTGCCTTGAAAAGAGACACACGCGAGGAAGGTGACCCCCCCGGGGGGGGGGGGGGGGGGGGGAAGGGACCCCCACTAAAAAAAAACCTTGCCCCCCCGGAAAACAACAAACAAACCCCGGGGCCCCCACGCCCCGAACCCGCCCAAAACCCCA
>JADHKO010000265.1:0-38113 GCA_019925425.1 Ophiostoma pallidulum | reverse complement strand
GGGGGTGCAGAGGGGAGGAGACGTTGAGGCGCGGGACCTTATCTCTGGGGGGCAATCCTCCCCTTCCCTATGGGCGGGCGGCCCCACACCGGCGCGCCGGGCGCCGACAAGGCCCCTCCCCCGCCCCACTTCTGCCCTGCCTTATCTTTCAACCACCTTCTGAACAACACTCGGCGTGCGCGTTTAAACGACATAAATGCGACTGTACGGGCCACCCTCTTTTCTTATTATTCTTGTTTGCGTGCGTCAGATGTCTGTGTTTTTTTTTGCTTTCCTCCTCCCCCAGACCCTCCTCGTGCACCCAAACTGTGTTAGGACAAATCCCATTCCTCCCCCTTCCTCGATGCACCCCCCCCCCCCTTTTCTCTCTGACCCCTTTCCTCTCCATCTTCTCCATCCTCTAACCTCCTTCGACCGTAGTTGGCCGATGGTCGACATGGGCTGAAGCTGGGTTGACGATGCAGGATCGGCCCTTGAGAACAAAGTAACACCTGCGGGCGAAAGGCTATGAGATATAAAATACGGAGTACAACATACAAGTACGTGTTTCCGGGCTCAGACATCGTGCCTTACCATGCGCGCAGAGTCCAGTGGAAAGTACGGGGAAGCTCCACTCCCCTGAAGCTCTCTCCTTGTCTCCGGATGGGCAGGTCAACGTCATGACTCGTGAGCCATTGCGCTCTTTTTTTCGTGTGCCCTCCGCGCCCCCTTTTGCGTTCTGAGACAATAAAAAGATATCAAAGAAGAAGAGGAAAAGAAACCCGCACAGCCCTCTGCTTCTAAAGAGTGCAGCTGCTCCACGAGGTAGAAAGCTGCCTCCCAACCACACGCACACCATTAAGACATTTGTTGTCAGAAACTCTTCTGCCTCTCTCCAAAGGACGCGTGCCTCTTCTTTTTTCTTTCTCTTGTTCTTCTTTGAGTTCATTCTCTTTTTGCATTCTTCATGCCTTTCAGCCCCAGCTCTTAACGTCTTCTTTCGTCTCGGCCACTGCCTCGTTGTCTCTACGAGGTCATTCTGAGACGAGCTGTCCATCCAGCTTTTGTAGCCAAGACAGCACTCGCTGCAAGGTCGGCCGGCCATGTGCCGAGATTGCACCGGCGTGATCACCGTCGCCGGCGCCTGTGTCATTGTCGCTGCTGCTCGTGGCCTCCTGCCCCACCTTCTGTAGGTCACGGAGCCTTCCGTTTCGTGCCTGCAGCCACGCCGCACCCTCCGCCAACTGCTCGCGCCAATACTGCCGCGCTCGGCTTGTGAGATCCGCAGAAACGAGCTCGTAGGGGGCAGACACGGCGGACGTAGGGTTTGGAGGGCCTGGTTCCGCGTCGGGTTCATACTTCATGTACAGCTTGCTCGCTACGCAAACATATCGGCTGTGCTCCCTGGCACCGGTGTCGCCAAAGCACCCAAGAATCAAGCGCTGCACCTCGGGCGGCGTGCGCTGGAACGCCGGGAATTCCAGCTCGGGCTCGCGTGGATACGACTGCCACACGGCGCCGCGGTGGGGCGCACTCGTGCCCTCAAAGATGCACCACAGCAGACGCCCGAGCATGTAGACCATGGCGGCTTCCTGCTCGCGCTTCGTGAGACAGAGCCAAGGGACGTTGTAGCCCTGCGCTGGGTTGCTGTACTTGACTTCCTCTTCGAGGCGCACAGGCGCGGGCCGCCGCTGCTTGGAGCTGCTTCGGGGTGACGCCGGAACGGGAGGCGTGGTGTTCCCCGTCTCTGTCATCGTCGTCGCCGCCGCTGCCGCTGCCACCTCGTAGCATTCGACAAGCTGTTGCTTGTACTGGTGGCAGATCTCCTCGGGAACGGCAAAGGCAAAGTCCTGGTCGTCAAAGGCCAAAAGGCGCAGGTTCTCGACGTAGTCCACCTCGGGTGCTGAGAAGCCGGACCACACGCCGCGCTGCTCAAAGTCGACCAGGCCGGCGTCCCCCTCCGGCGCCGGCGCTGTGAGCACGATGTTGTCTAGGCGGAGGTCTGGGTAAAAGAAGTGTCCTTGGTGCCAGACGTGGCACAAGGCACTGGTGATCTGACGCGCCCAGCGAATCTGGTCCACCAAGCGTAGCCGGCCGTGCATCCGCAGAAGTGGCAGGGCGTCGCGAAGCGAGCCCGCCTCATGATACGGCATCGTGAACCCAATGACACCCCTCTTGCGGCCAAACAGACACTGCTTTGTGACAATGTGCAGCGGCTTCGAGAGGATGTGCATGTGTGGCGGAATGTCCTTGAGAAGCGCGCGGATCTCGTGATACATGTACTTGACGCCGCTGGTGAGTGACTTGAGGACAACCAGTCGTGGGCCGCTGTTTGTCAGGCCGCTGGCCTCGGCGTCACTGTCGCCCTCTTTGGTGGCATCGTCGTCGACATACACTACGCTGATGCTGTCGTGCAGCTGACGCACCAAATGCACGCTGGACATGCCGACCTCGGGAGGTAGAGTCCCGTGGCCGGCGAGATCCCACATGCCGGCGAGCTCACGGTACGACATCAAGTCGTTTTCTAGGGGGTAGTTCGGCGAGATGACGGCCCGGGCCTCGTGTATGTGGCATGAGAGGTTCTCAATGATGATGCGCGAGCCAAAGGGGCCATTTTGGTAGAGGCTCCTCACAACCGTGGGCCGCAGGGGAGCGTCCGGTTCGGTGTCGTTTCCGTGTCCGCCACCGCTTCCGTTTCCAACGGTAAGCCGCTGGAGGATGCGGAGGAGATGCTGGGCGATACCAAGCCGCCGCACCCGCACGGCATCCTTGGTGTGGAACGCCCTGTCGAGGTCGAGGAGCCTGCGCAAGACGGGCGGATACGAAGCGCCCTCGTGAATGAACACGTCAATGTGCATTGGAGGGGGTAGTGAGGCGTCGGCACCGGCGCCGGTGGCAGAATCGGCAGCCAAGAAGAGAGGGTAGGCGTAATACTGCGTGCCGAACCCAGCACTGCCGTCGATGCGCCAGAGGGGCTGGGCGAGCGGCGCCAGGCTGTCGATGCGGTTTTTGGGGTTTAGCTGCGAGTGTGCCCAGCTGCCATCGCCATCGCCGTCGTCATCGCCGTCCGCGTCTCCTCTAGAACGGCCGCCGGATCGCACGTCTTTGCCTTCATCGCCGTCACCGCTCTCGGAGAACGCGGCCGTAGCATGGACGACGTCGTGGATCGCCCGGAAGCTGAGGTCCATGCCGGAATGCACGGCGCGGCGACTTGGGGAGGCTGGAGATGTTGGGTCCTGCCGCGTCTGTGCTTTCTACTCTGGTCAGCGTTCACTCTCCAGCAAAAGCAGCAGGAGGGAGGCACGGGCCTGTGGTGCCGGGAGGAAAGAACGAAACTGCTCACCGCTGTCGGCTTGGACGCTCTTTCCTTCCTTTGTCAGTCTCGTCGTGCGAGCAGGTGCATCGTGGTACTGGCTCACGTAGTCCTGACTTTGAGCAGGAGGAAGGAGCGAGCTGCTTTCTTCCCCTTTCCCTTTTCTGTTTCTCGTTTCTCTTTCCCTTTTCGGAGTCCGTTTCTTCTGTTTTGCACGGAATCAATGGTGCGCGTGCACGGAGCTAAAGAAGGCGCAATGGACGGGCTCTCCTCACACACAAGACGCGCTGAGAGACGACCTCCGAAAAATAAAAAGAAGAAAAAACAGGAGAAAAGAACAATGCTGCCAGAACCAGCGACGGTGAGACTGAGTTAGGGCCTGGGGCGACCTTTTTTTTCTGTTCATTCTCCATGCAGCCATCCGAGTGGTGGCCGTCGGTGACCGCCACTGATGAAGGCGCTGTTTGATTGGTTCAACTGATCATGAGATCTCTCAGTCGGACCGGGCCGGCGGGCATTGTCGTTGTTTTCGCTTTCGGCTCTCTCTTTCTCTCTCTCTCTGTCTCTCTCTCTCTCTCTCGACGTTTTATTTGTTTTTGTTCTCCGCTTGGAGTTCCAAACAAGATGGCGGTGGAGTGTCGGCGACGCTGTGCCTTGGGAATATCAGCCGATCTGCTCTCCGGGCGGAGAAGACACCCATGGAGGCCTGCGAGGATACGCAAACAACACCCAGCCAGTGAAAGGCGTGGTGGAAGGACGGAAAGGGGGGACGAAACGGCCGTGGGACGAGAACGCTTGCTGCCCGGGTGCCAAGGGCTTTCCCCTCCCTGCAGCTGGGTGGAAGGTCGCAAAGCTGCATCTTGGCTGACGTTCCGGAATGCCTCGACTGGCCGCGTCTTCTTTCTAACAAACTATGTCCAGATTTACTGTCCCGTTGAAGGAAGGTGTGCTTAGGGTTGTGTCGGGAGACTCAGAGCCTCCCCAAAAAGGATGAGGACAAGGGCAGGAACAGAACAAGAGTCGAGCGAGACTCGGGAGCCAAGAATCGGACCGGTCTACAGAGTGCATCGTCACGGCCCACCCTGTGCCGCCTCTGGGGGCGCTTCGGACCACAGAAAGAGAGGAAACAAGAACCGAGAGGCTGAGGTGCTGCTGTTATCATGTGTGCGTGTCGTCGGGACGGGAGGCTGCCAACGCAGATTGAAGAACAGCACAAAGGGCAACAAAACAGAAAAAAATACGGCAGAGAACGGCGTTGTAAAAACAAATAGAAAAAATAGAAATGCACATGAAAAAGAGGGACCGGAGAGGAAACACATCACCCTAAGAATAAAACCTCGGGCCATGGGTCGGCGGGTCGGCGGCCTGGCGCTGTCGTCCTTCTTGACCGGCTCGACAAGGCTCCGCGCGGCTTCGGCACTAGTAGCTTCTAGAACCCCGGCGCTTTGCGGACCGGTGTGACTGGGAACCGGACAGAGTAGAAGATATAATTGCGTCTGGTATAGAAATGTGCACTTCTGGGAACACTGCTGCTGCGAATACGAGAAAATGCAAGCCACTTTTCAATGTGACCCCCTCGCCCCCACAACATCCACGACATCCGCAGTACACTTTTGTGTTTCTCCTTCTCCATCAGCCCATTTGTTTGGTCCACGTAGCTTCGGCAAGACAAAGCGACCGGTAACCCCCTCGCTGGGCCTTGGATCCTTGGACCCATGGACACCCTGCTTCGACTGCATGTGGGCCACGGAGAGCTTCCAGGAGACAGGGAGAGAAGCAGCTGAAAGGGTTGGGGAGAGAACGAGAAAGAGGGAGAGAGAGAAAGAGAGAAGGGACCATATCGTAGAATGTGAGGGGGTATCATCAAGCCACATCGGAAGTGAGAGCCATCGGAAATTTTCCCCTTTCTCGTCAGTTCTTCGGAGTATTTTTCGACCATTGGACAATGGACCTGCGTTTCTTTCCATGCCGCTCGTACGGGAGAGGGAGGAGGGAAGAGGAGGGGGAGGGGGTGGCAAAGGAGGGAGGTGGGCTCCCATCGGTGGGGGGACGGAGAGAAGAAATAAAGGGAGAACCCGGCTCATCATTTCAGTTCATGGACAAGTACTCCGTATCGTAGCCGACGTTGCGACGAGGCTGGGTTCTGGATGCTTCAAGCAAGCAAGGATGGGGAAGGAGAGGGAGGGGCGTATTGAACAGCTGCAGATTACTCTTGTTTCCCGCTGCAGCAACCGCCTCGACTCTGTGTTGCCTGTCCCTCCTCTCCTCCCCAGTCGCCCCCCTTCGTGCGTGTTTTGCCAATGGAAGAGCAAGTGAAGTCTTCTTACCCAGAGCTGTCCAGTCCGAGTTCCTAGATAGCCTTCTCCCTCTGTTCTTTTGCTTTCCACAGTTCCCCTTTCTCCTATTGGCCGGTCGGATACTTGACTCTATTTCCCCGGGGCAAGAAGAATAGACAAAAACGAACAAAAAATGGAGGTGTGTTGGAAAAGCTCCCCCCTCCCCCCCCTTCTTTCTGGGGAGGGAGAGAGGAGATGGCCAGAACACAGGTGCCCTTCCCTGTCACCGGATGGATATTAGACCGCCAAAGAAGAAAAAAAACTGGCTGAGAACCTAGGATGTGTGTGGTCCCCGTGTGTGGTCGCACAGCAGCAGGAACTGCGGTTGCTGGTTGGGTCGACGGCACGGCCTCAATGACGATGTGACTTTCATGGTTCTTTTGCATTCTCCTCCCCCCTTTGCCGTGTCGTGTAGCAAATGCATTGGCTGAATTTGGAAAGGGGAAAAAGCTGTTGTCGTCACGAGACTGAAAAAAATGGAAGAAGGGAGGAGGAGAGGTGGCTTCAAGCTAACTTGAAAGACAAGACGAAATGAATACAGAGTAGAACAAGGTCTGTCCTGCACAACCCCCCCCTCTTGGGATCATGCTCGCTTGCATGCGTCCCCCACCAGACTGCCCAGGCTCCCAGAGCCAATACTCAGACCTCTTTGCAAAGACGAGCGTAAAACAAGGCGAGTCGGCAAGAAGCTCACAATGTTGGTATCCCAGAGGGTAGTGGTGAGCTGCCGGAATAGAGAGGTGCAGAAGACGTCTTCTCTTTTTTATGGCACCTCTTTTCACGAGCAGTGCTCCATTATGCGCCTCATGAGAGGCAAAAAGAAAGAGTAACAATGAGAGCAAGTGGGCGCAGAAACGGATCGTACCGTGGTGGTCAGACCGAGGGAGGGGCCGACAGCATGATAGCCATTTGTCTCGTGGTCGAGGGGGGCGCTCGCAGCCTGGGCCTGCTTGATACGTGCCTTTTTGGCTGTTTGGCCAGCGTTGGTGGGGGGCAGACAATAGGGATTGCAGCACTTCTGGCTTGGATGTAAGAAGGGCTATTTGGGGACGGTTTGGTGGGTGGACGGACGCAGCAGAACTGTCACAACTCGGGCTCCTTGTGTCTCTTTCACACCTACCCCAAATAATAGAACACAGCCCACCAAATCTCTTGCTGGCATTAGGACGGCTCAAACAGCCGGCGTCGGCTTCGGACAGCCATCAAACTGCATCCCTAAAGCAGGTAGCGAGTGTTCACGATACTTCCGAAGCTGCCGCTATGCCAAGAGGCACTGAGGAGGGAGAGCGAGAGAGAGAGAGAGAGAGAGACGGAGGAGCGAACAAATACGCTCTAGAGGAGACCATTGCTTTTCTGCCTGTCGCATTCGAACAGCTGAAGCTCGTCGACGCTCCGAGGACACGGGTGCCTAAGTACATAGAGACTAGAAAAGCGAGCTGGCACTTGCTATTTCCCTGCTCCCTGCCTTCCACTGGCCCGCCTTCTTTTTCCCCCTTCTGTTAACCAGGCAGGCCGATGGGGGCCGTGTCTACCTTCGCTGCATGCCGGCGGCGCAGGAACCTTATATCGCCAGAGGTGGGCCGAGGACTGCCGCCGGCCATGTGGCCGCCCCGTGCCCACCGCGAGATTGTGTACAAACGCGCAAGAAAGGCCTGCCCCAGAAAGAGAGAGACGGCCGGAGGCTGGCTGACATGGAATCGTCAAGGGCACGGGAGCCCACGTCTGCATGCGGATACCGTGGCGGTGGCGGCAGAGATGCTACGGTGTTGAGAGACAGCAACAGCAGCGGCAGCAGCAAACACTCTGCGTCTTGGCGTGAGCACGCCTCCGAGCACACCCTCTACTATGTCAAGCCCTTTCTCCACCAGCTCTCGCTGCGGCGGACAGCTGCTTGACCGCTGGTTCGTCCTTTCGCCACGACTTTTCCCACTTCTCCTGTCCCGTGCGTGGCCAGGCCCGGGCTCACAGCCCGAAACACGGTTTTCAGGTTTCCAATGTTATTGGGCGCCCAAGGCTTATCACCATCCAAACCCTCCCCCCTCCCCCCTGCCCCTCTTTTGCTCCAATGTGTCCGGGTACAAAGTATGAGGTGGGCGCTTTGTGGTGTTCCTCGGACGTCTTGCACATCCTCTTCTCGTCCCGCCCTCGTGCTTTTCTGCTGTGTTTTCGAAGAACGCTCCTCGTCAACAGCGGGTGAACCACAGCACAGAACATTTGGGCTTCATGTTCCTAGGTCCTTCACAACCGGCCGTCTTTTCGCCACCTCTTCGGGTCATAGTGCATGCCTCGGTGGGGCTTCCCTCGACGCTCTTTTTTAGATTCCACCCACGGCAGAGGAGACAAGGAGAACCCAAGCAGTATGGCGGACATGTGTGCACGCCGTCCGAGACAGAAGATGATCGGTGGAAGAGCCAATCATACGGAGGACATGCCTTGGCCCCCCGTCCATTGTTGCAATCGAGACTGAGAGTTGGCAGGCGCTTGGAACCTTGGTTCGTGTTTGAACCGGCGTCCGAGCGCACATTGTCCTCTGCCTGTCGCGTTTTGCATTGGACAGAGCAAAAGAAGTGGTGATCCGCAGCATGCACGTTAAGCCATTCTCGGCCAAAGAAAGACAGGGAGGGGACGATGGCGAGCCAGACCGACCCAATATTATCATCCTTGCACGCGAAAAAGTTGCAAAAGTATCACACGTCGTACTCGTAAAGTCGTATTGATTCCAGCCTTGGCATTTTCGTTGGCCATGGACAGACAGGCAAGGCCCACCGATGTCAACAGCCACCAGGACGGCACTCCGTCCCGAGTACGGAGCACGAGTAGGGGGGGAGAGAAAAAGCGGCCAGATTTGCAATGGTTCGAGTCGCAGTTCTCTGGTGGGTGGACTGGTGCGATTCTGTGCGTTGAATACGTATGTCGTGCGTGAGCACCTACATATGCCTGTAAGATACTTGCATGCACACCAAGATCGTCGTCTTGACACTGAGCACATTTCCGCTTGCTTTGGCGGGTCTGGAAGGGTCTCTTCGACCTCCTCTGCCCCTGGGGCCGCCCGGAACTTTGGTGAAAGAGTGGGAGTGTCAACGGAGTAGGGTGGGCGTTGGCATGGGGTGTGTGCAAGAAGCATGCGCCAGCGGCCATGCCCCCTCTTTCGCTTGCGCCCTGGCGCAACAGATAGCGGTCTGTTAGCTGTTTCTTTCTTGTCGGGCGGCACAGGGCATGATGGTACGCACAATAGGAGACCGTCAGTGGAATAAGAAGACGAAGAATGAACCGAAGGTTGAATGGAAGCATCCGAAAGGGAGGGGCCGCCGTCACAGCGTGCAGGCGTCTCGCCCGGTGAAGCAGAGGCCAGCCTCCCCCCTTCTTCTTTCCAAGTTTGCCCCCTACCCTTTGCACGAGTCTCACATTTCGAGGGCTCGGCGATGTTCCGTTTTGGGATCGTTTCTCGGTCTTTCTGAGTGGCCCTCGCCTGGATCATATGGTCCTGCCCCCCCCACACTGCTTTCCCTGTTTTGTGCATCTGGACGGTTCCATTCTCCCCATTTCTGTGCCGCGCGGGATCCGTATCAAAGAAAGAAGCCTCCTGTACCTTACCTTGGTGTCTGATGCTTTGCAGCCGTGCACCATGTGCCTTTTCACCGCCATGCTGCCGCCGTGATATGTATCTTACTCCGTACAGGTGAGACACCCCTGGATTGTGGGGTTGCTGGCTCGAGGGCACTGACCGCATCCTGGCTCTATTGGAATCCTTTGGTGGCCGACTCAGCTCAGTGAGGAACGCTGAATCGAGAGGCGATCTTGCGCGAGGGGCCGTCGTCCAATCTCGCCCGCTGTTAGCCCGCCCGTTATTGGACTGAAGGGACGGCCGTTGGGCCCAAGCCTCTCCGCCCCTTAGCGTCCGGAACAGTTGGCGTGTGCACGCCCGTGTGCTCCTGTTCCGGTAAGTCGGCTGGGGCAGATGGACGGGAGCCTGGCCTAGCGTTGCATTTATCAGCAGCCGTTCTCCATCTTCGAGGAAGACATCTTACGATGTATCTTACTTACACATGGGGGCTGGCGTTGCTAGCGTGTGTGTCAAGGAACAGGCTTTGCTTCTCTCTGCTGTTCCCTGGGTGCCACGCCTTTGCTTTTCCGGCGCTCTGTGTCTCCCCGTCTCTCTGGGAGGATGTACGAGGAGCAGCAAGGTTCGTAAAGGCTGTGTGTCGGGCCGTCAGTCAGTTAGTCTGTCTGCCACCGAAGTCTGCGTGTATCTGGGCGGGGACAGTGGTATCCTACTTGCCTCTCGCCAACCAGACTCTCAAACGGCTGGGAGACGGACGAGGAGACGTCTCGTGATGCGGTTGACAGTGCTGCCCCCCCCTCCTCTCCCCCTTCCCCCCCGTCCATGGCGCCCGAACCAAGAGCCGGGAACCTGCTGCTGTGGCCGTTGCACCCGTCGCTTCCTTCGTTCCCTGGTCCGACCGTGACATATCTGTAATCACCTCGTCATCAAGGCCGCCCCCGCCTGGCCTGGCTGGCCCAGAATTGCTCCTCTCGTGTCGCCCGCTGTTGCGTATTGCTCGGTGCGCTATCGTGCACTATCGCCTTTTTGGGCGCTTGGTCGGCATCCGGCCTTGGGTGTTGGCTGGGCGAGGCAGCGCGTCCAAGTTCTCGGAGCTGTTGGAGAGGCTGCCAGATACGTCGCAGCTGGCTGTCCAAGTTTCTCCTATCTTCCCGAATACCCGTGCGGACTACTCTTCTGCTTTGAATGCCCCGTGCGAGCTGCCCTTTGGTGTGCGGCTCTCGCCTTCTCGTTCGTGGCTGCCAGCCAGAGGCGGCGCCTTCCCCGTCTGCTTTGTTATCTACCGCGCACCTGCCATTCTCGCTGGGCCAGGCCTCCCCTTTCTTTATCTTTGTTCCAATGGCACCGCATTGTGTCCCCTTGCTCCTTCCTCCTCCTTCCTCCTTCTTTCCCCAGGACTTGTGCTTTTTCTTCGGCTTGCCTCTTGCTCCTTCCTTCCTCTCCCACCCGTCCCACCAAGTCAAACAATCCCACCCCCTCTTCTCCGGCGCTCCTTCTCGCCCTGCCCTTCTTCTGAACGTCTCTCTGTTCTCTTTTCCCCTGCTGCCCGTTGCGCCTCCCCTTGTTGCCCCGCCCGGACCGGTGAGCAGCACCAGCGACAAAAAAAGAGGGACCGCCTCCTACTATTAACCGCCACGCTCGACGTGGCAGCCCATTCTCGCTCTCGTCGTCTTCTCCCCCTTCCCTCTCCCCCCTTCTTCTCTTCCGACTGACACGATCCTCATCGACTGCGTTTTTTTCTTCACCGAGATCTGTACTCCATGCAGCTCCGTGTTTCTGCTCATCTCGCTGCCGCTCCACCCCTCTCCCACACCCCTCCACTGCGCTTCTCATCTCCCACACCCCTTCTTTTCTCTGTCCATTTTCTTTTCGTTTCTCTCTTGCAGCGGTCTGGAGCGGCGCACAGTCAGTCGCCTCAGCCGCCCGCGTACAGCCTTTCAGCACAGCCTTGCTTTCCGGCTCGAGCGAGATCCCACCAGCCAACGACCACGCCGGCTACAACATCGTCTGGCCTACAGCCCATTCTCGTTTCTCCCCGAGAGTCTCCAACCCTTGACAGCGCTGGCGCTTCGCTCCTTGTCTCGGCACCTGTCTCTTTGCCCTGCCTATTCGTGTGACCGATGAGCCGACCGATTGGGCTGGGCATCATCGTCTCGCGGGCGTAACTTACCAAGGCATCTGACTGTCGTCATTGAAGCTCCGGCATCGCTGCCAAGCGCGCGCGTTTTGTCACTCGGCGGTTCGAGCCTCAATTCGACCGGCAGGCGACGTGGAGCTCTTCTCTTTCTTTTTTTCGCTACGCGGAAATCGTTGGAAGCCGCCTTCTCGTGTGAGAAGCCAGAGCCCAGTTCTGCACCAGAGCCTGAGCGGCAGCGGCATTCAGGTCGCTTCGCCCCGTTGGCCAGGTACGCCTCTGCCGCCTCGATTCCAAACGACACCCGTGATAGCTTGTCGCCATTGTGCGCAGTCTCGGTCTCGTCCATTCGCGAACAACATACCCTTCTTTGGCTTCTCTGACCTCGCCTTCGCAAGCCTGGCCGTTTTCTTTTTTTCTTTCCGTCGACACCGCCATCAACCTCGCCTATTTCAAGGCAGCCCTCGTTTTGCAGCTGTGGCCCCCCCCCCCCCCCCCCACACCCACCCCCCCCCAAGCCCCCTATCCTTCTCCTGTTTTATTTTATATATTGTTTTTACATACATATTTATTTTATCCCCCCTCCCCTCCTACTCCAAGGGGCTTGATCCCATCTCAACCAGGACCGGGTCAAGTGCCCTAACCAGGGCGGAACCTCAGAGACGGCTCGAGCCCCATCCTCTCCGGTCTCGACAGGGGTATCACGAGGTCTAGGGCTGAAAGTCGTTGTTACAGCTAGCTGCTTGCAAGATCAACAACTCGTTGCTTCCCCTTGTTCCGATTCTCCTGACCACTGGCCACCCCCCCTTCTCCCCAGGCCGTTCTTTTCCCTGCACATCTCGTCTTTTGCCTTTATTCTCTGGAAAGAGAACACCGGTGGACAGGGCCTTACCCTTTTCAGCATCATCTTACCGGTCCCTGCCCCCCCCGTCTCCGACTGGATCTCTCATCGACGTTGATGTGTGATGGGACACGTCTGATGAAATTTGGGTCAGGTCTATTGAAACCGCTCTGCCTTGTTCGCCGTTCTCCACCCAGCTGCATTCCCTGACCCCCCTTCTCTCCTCCTCCTTGTATTGCTCTCCTGCTGTGGTACGCTTCGGGCAATACTGGCAGCAGATTCTCCCACACACCCTCTCCTCGACCACTACCTCACTGTCGTATCCTTTCTCTTGCTGGCACTCCTTGTCGCGTGCACACGCCTCAGTTGCTCCCTCCTTTCGATTCTCCACTCCTTACCAGTCGACAGATACATTAATCAACAACGACTCTGCACATCGTCCAGGAGTCCGTTGCCAACATGGTAAGAGGCCTTCTGTTTTTTTCTCTTTCTTGCTCAGTTTTTGTCTTTCATTTCCTTGAGTCCTTGATCCCTTGACCATACGAGTCCACTTGGAAACGAAAAAAAAACGCAATCCTTTTGTCGCCTCCACCACACATATCTTTGCCACCAGCCACCCGAAGACCTACGTCTCTGCAGCCCCCCACTGCAACCCTCAACGTACAGCATCGCCGCCGCAGAAGTGCTCTTTTGACCCATCCACAAATATTCGACCTATTACCGTCTTATTATTCGGATATAATTTGTTTCCCCTACCCCCCATTATCTCTCATGCATTGCCATTACCCTCCCATATAAGGATCTGGTCTCCTGTTCTCCCTACAGGTGGAATATTCCAAGTCTCTTATGTCTATCCTCTCTCTGCACCATATGTTTTCCAGTTCTTCATCTTCCTTCACTTGTCTTTGTTTCTCGTATGTGTGTTATCAAAGTTGGTGCAGCTGGCCATTATTAACGAGGCACAGGACACCACAACCACCCTCAAGAGGCGTCGGCCTCATTCTTACAGCGACGACGCGTTTGAATTGTACCGTCAGACGGAGTTTTCCTTTCCGGCCACTTCCATCTCCTCCTTCTCTCCTCAACAGCACCTTGTTCTCCAACAGGCTGCAGCCATTCTTGGACTCCCCCCAACAGAGCTCTACTGCCTCTCGCCGCAATACTACAACTCATACGTTGTTGAGCGGGCAGCAGACTTCCTCAACTGCGCCCCTCAAGATTTGATCGAGTCTGTCTGCGCGTCGCGCCCCTACCTGAAGCGTCCACGCCGCGCATTTGATTTTCCCTTGGCCACTATGCCTCCCCACCGTCTTGAGGGTCCGTCGGACCAGGGCCCAGAGAAAATGGGCCGGCCGGCTTCCTTTGTGGCCCAGAGGCATATGAATGGCCACCAGCAATCGTTTTTTCCTCTTCCCTTGTCAGAGAGTGGCTCATTCCTCGTGACAACAGCGTCCGGTGTAGTTGACTGCCTGACCAATCTGGCTGCTTGCCAGACATCGCCAGCACATGGGGCCACCACAGGTACGTTCGGGCCAGTTTAAGAATACTCATAAATTCTGTTCCTGTATGCTTTTGTTTCTCTTGCCCCCTGTGGACACATGGGGATATATGTCACATTGCACTGCTCGTGTATCACTAGACCAGTTTACGTTGGCGTGCTGTCGGACTGGCTGCGGACTGGCTCGATTCATACCTTCGATATCCTGCTAGAGTCGGCGTTTATTCCCTTCGCCGGTTGCTAATACGCCCGTTAGAATACAGGACGATTTCGACGCCAGCATCAACAACAATAACGGTGCCGCCAGAACCCCGCCAATATATGAGAAACAGATCACATGCAACCAATTCCAGAGCGGTCGGCTCAGCCCAGGTTACCGAGCCATATAGCGATGTATATGCCGCGCCGCAAACTACGAATTGGTTGTCCGGTGACGACGCAGAGTCTGCTCAATATATGCAGAGCTACCCAGCACTGCAGCCCGCTTTTGTGGCCCAAGCAAGTGCGGCCAGGGCCTCTCATCTAACGAGAGTCCAGCCAAACACCCACTGCGAAAGCATGTACTATCCGAATGGCGAGCTGGCCAGCACCTTTCCCAAGACAGAAGAACAAGACAGCGCAGAGTCTATAAATGCTACTCCAGCAGTGTCGATTTTAGGCCCTGTGCCCTCGTTGCCGGTACATCAGATCCCTCAGCATGCGCTGGATGAGACGTCGTCCGGGGGCTATTTCGGAGGGTCGTCTCCCCTTGCTGCAACAAACACAACCATCACCCCGCCGCCTTCGGGATTGCTGGTTGCCGATGCAGCTTTCTCACGCGCAGAGACGATGCCAGCTCCACAAGCAGGTCCAACGGAAGTTGGACCAAGCGGTCTGGCTACGTTGGACCCAATTGTGAACTCCCACTATGCCCCCTCGGCCCATGCGGTCATCCCTCAGCATCACCACCATATCCATAATCAAATGCCTATTGTATCATACGTGGGCGAGGGTAGCCTCAAAATGTCGGTGCAACCCCCTCCAAGACCACCTGCAACGAAACGTGGCCCATTCAAGGATCAAAATGACCGCCAAAAAACCGCCCAGACAAGGAAGGACGGAAGCTGCATCCGATGCCGGATGCAGCGCATAAGGGTGCGTGTTTTCGCTTTTTTACTCTTTCTGTTTTGCAGCAATTGTACAGCCACTGACGTCTCTCTTCGTACAGTGCAATGCTGGAGATGATCCAAAAGGAGGGTGTCATGGCTGCACCAGGACTCAAGTCCGTACATGGCGTCTTCCATGTTTGCGGCTCAAAATCAATGATGTGGTCCTTTCGAAAACAAGTCAAGTAAAGGGTCATGAATGGACTCTGCGCTGGAAAGAGAACACAATTCTAGATGATGTCGGCCATTGGGCATCCTCCGAAGAGAGAATTGTGCGCATCTCGGAAGGCTACACAAACGAATTTGTTGAACTTCGGGTCCGCAGATTTGTTCCGCAAGCCGGCGACAGTCTGGAGCGGTCCTGGGTAACACCAGACGGACAGTCGCGATCCGTACGTATCCCGCCTTTTGCTGTCGTCGAGCCCGATTCCATTGGGCCGCAATACAGCGCATACATCAAACAGGGGCTGGTTGCATGCTGCAACAATGTGCTGAGCCACCTCAAAAATACGCTGATATGGCCGACGTATTGGGTCGCCGTCAACCTATCTCGTCGCTCGAGGAATCTGCCCGACGCAGAACGTGCACTTCTGACGAACACCCTGGACTTGTGGATGACGGTGCGGTTGACGACGAGATCATTCGAAATTGTTGGTGAAGAGACGCTCGACATGCCACGGGACATCCTAGACGAGACGAGCCCGTCGCATGGGAAGATCCCGATTCCTCCTGTTATGGGAGCGCAGCTGGACTCTGTTCTAATCCATCAAATCCAGCACACGCTGAAACGCAACGCCCTCGACGGCCTGCACAAACTGATCACCGAAAACAAAGTGCGGACATGGTTTACCACGTACTTGGTGATTTTTATCCTGCTTCACAACGCAGCTCTCGTCATCAAGCACGACGCGAGCTACGCCCGGAAACACGGCATAAAGGTCTGTACCCCCCTACAGTGAACATGCCTTTTTTTTCTTTAGATAGCCGTCGACGTGTTGCAGAGGGACGGGACTTTTCTGACTCTGTCATGCATCCACAACAGAGACGCTTTGCTCGCGAAGACAAAGTTCAGCAGTACTATACAGGTAAGAGAAGGCAATGCCAGTTGTACTCGCGCCGGTGCTTGCTGTTTGTTCCGCTTGCAACGGAGTAACTAACAGAGTAGGGGCTATCACACTCCTCGCGTACTTCCACTACTGCAACAAAGGTGTTTTTCCATTTACTGCGGAAGCCAAGGAGCAAGACATTCGCAACCTCGCCAACCTCGACGAGGATGCAATGCAGTTCGTCCGTCTCACGCGGAAGTTTGCCGTTGCTAACAGTGAGTAGTAATGCTTCAACCGCCTGATCAGTTGATCCGCGCTAGTGTGGGGGCCGGGCTGCAGGAGAATAAGGTGCACTATGAATTCAACACGCTAATACAAGTATTTTCTTGCAACAGAGAAGCACTGGCAAGTACTGCTGGAAACAAAAGCCTACGAGAATGATTTCTTCTTCATCAGCCAACTCTTCGAGGCAAACTGGCAGCCTCGAGCAATGGAGCTTTAGTTGGACCATTTCCTGTTTTGAGAGAGCTCTATTTCTTCTTTCTCCTCTATTCAAAGTCCTGCGTCCAGAGTCGGCGTATTCCTCTCTTCTCTTGCCCCCCTCCCTTCCCCCTTCGCAAGTTGCGAAATAACAGCTGAAGGAGAAGCGGAAGCGTCTGGGGCCCAGTCCCTATTAGCTTCCTTCGACGGGTGATGCAGGACTGTCCTGCAGCTACACGACGTATCTTAGAGTCCGTCCAGACTGCGGTGGACGGCGCCTGTTGTGAGAACGGCGTTCATTTGCGGGCAGGGTCAGCACCAGCCCGTCACCTCCTGAACTAGCGTGTTTCTCGTGGTGTGCTCAACACAGGGTTGCCATATGGAGGGGAGACCGACAGGCTTCATTGTGGAGCCCGACCGTGGCTTATTGGGCCTGGCCGCTCGAGCTGCGCCTATTATTCGTCAACCGGCTCCGCGGGTTATGCAGGGTTGCGCCGAGCACTGTCGATGGAGCCAGCTTTGGGGGCGACCCAAACTCCGGACGTACCGTCCTTTCTTCTTCTCGGTGATCGACACCTAGCACCAGGACCTCTGGAGTGGGGATGCTTTGGTGTTGATTTTTTTTCTCGCTGCCTCTCTCTTCCCCCTCCCCCCATCCCACCACAAACACATCCGCGCTCACTGGCGGCTCCAATTCCGGCGCCTGTGCTCGGTTGCGTGTTGAGCTTCTTGCTAGCTAATAGGAATACGAAACGACTCGGGAAGAAATTGAAACGATTCACGAACCAGAAGCAGCGGGAAGCAACCGAGGCACGCAGGCAGCAAGCATATATTGCGTTTTACAACCCAGGCGCCACGTAATACGGAGCACTTATGGAGTACTTTCTCGAGCTAAATATATATACATATATATGTATGTGTATATATATATGAAGAAGAAGAAAAACGCTCGCTCGAGGTGCGAAAAGACGCCCTGGTCGGCGCCTTGCCTGAGAAGACAATGAAACGAGCTGCTGGGATACCACGTACGATACATGAACGATGTTCAGCAGTTGTGCGTTTGGAGCGAGGGAGTGTTGAGCTGCTCATCCTCCGCACGGAGTGATGGCTGCTTATCCTACGCCGATCGTCCGCTCGCCCTGCCTGGGCAAGTACGAGGTAGGTTCCATTGTCTCTTACCAAGTGAGGCTATTGGCCGAAGTCACGATCTACATTGTGTAGAAAGGAAAAGGGGGGCCGGGCTAGACTACCCTGGCCCCCGTTAAATAGTGGACCATAGTGGCTTTAGGCTTCAGCACAGTCTGTTAATTGGACGGCGCCTATCCGCGACACTACGATAGGTCGCGCGATGCCTTACGAAAGAACGAGCATTTTGCTAATACGACGTATCTTGCTCCGGACGTTCGTACACCGCACTGTTCTCGACTCTGTCTCACACCCACGCAACTCTCTAATACCCCCCCCCAAAGAACATACGGAGTAGTTCACCGACACGTCGCCTAGGGTTGTTCGGCTTGCCTCTCTCGGCGCGACGGCCCCTGCGCCCGGGGCTATTTGACGAAGCCCCCTTCTCCTTCCCCCCTTGTCCTCTGCTCCTTCCTTTGCATCGTCCTTCTTCCTCTGCCTATCTGCCTCTGAGTCTTATGCGTAAAGTGTGGTCCCCGGTCCTTCTTTCCCAACGATCTCCCAGACCACCAGGCCACCAGGCCACCAGGCCACCAGGCCACCAGGCCACCAGGCCACCAGACCACCAGACCCACCCCGTGCTCGTCCTCCATCGCCCAGTCTCCCCCCTTCATTGCGACGTCCCCCAAGCTGCATACTCCGTGTGGTGTACGGAGTACTTTGTATTGCAAACCACAACCTTCTTCTTGCCTCCGCACCCTGCTTCTCCACTCTTTCCCCTCCCCACCTCTGGGCTGTCCCTTCCCTCCCGGTCCCTCCCCCCCTCGGCCACTCCCTTCTCCCCTTTTTCCATCGCTAGCCGCGCGAGACCTTGACAAAATAAAAGTGTAACCACACCGCGTCCCTTTTCTCTTCATGACACCTCCGTACGGACTCGCGACGGTCCCACGCAACGACAAAGCAACTTGCAACGACGAGCACTGCCGGTCGTACGGAGTCCATATACCCATATACCTACATACCCTCGACGCAGTGTGCCTGCCGCTGGCACGCCTAGGCGTCTGCTGCGAAACCCGGCCGCCACCCCGGCATCCCCAGCCATGGAGGCACCGCATTATTACGGAGCTGCTTTGTTTGAAGCACACTACCTGGCCATGTGCATGCAATACGCACCGCATCCACTGCCCAGGGTTGCTCTGCAGCCTGTGCTCTATTAGCGTGGGCTGCTAGCGAACCGGGTCTTGCTTGGCTCTTTTGCTTCGTCCCTTCGTCCCCTCTGCGTGGCCTGTCCCCCCAAGATCTGGCCTATTATTGCCTCTCCCCCCATCACCGACTGGCAGGGAGACAATGCCCTTCTCAAGATGGGTGGGCAGACATGCAAACGAGCAGCAACCATCCGTGCAGTGGGCAGGCTTCCGACGTCCCTTGTCGACAAAGACAGGCCTCTGCGTGCAGCGTGCTCCACACCTCACCGCCGCAGGCTGTGCGGCTGCATACTGGCTAGACGCTGCTTGCATGCTGCATTCTAAATTCTGCACAGGCCTGGCCTGGCCCCATCACGGGCCATACACTCGACGTTCCGAGCTGCAGGCGACCTCAGCCGGTTGGTAACATGGTGGGCCCTGCTCTTGACGCAGGCGCAGGCAGGCCTTCGTCACGGACCACTCGCAAGCGGGCTTCGTGCGGGCATCTCGATGTGGTGTTCCTCTCGGCAGTGTCGTCCCCATCATTCTCTCACGACGCTCCCTCCCTCCTTCCTCCCCTCCCACCCCCCCCTCGCGAACACTGGGCCCTCTTCAAACGCAATGGCACGGCGGAGAAAGCGGCCCCCCCAACTGCTCAAGACAGCGTGGTGCGGCTTCTTCCCATGACATCGTCTGACGACGTTGCTTGTCCTGGGAGGGGCGGGCTTCTTGGCAGCTGACGGGGAAGAGGAATGCAGCAAGCAGCATTTGTTGCTCACAATGAGCATGGGGGCTTCAAAAGAAAATGAAAAAAAGCAAAGGGCAAAGGGCAAAGGGATCCTCTTCCTCGCGTCTTGTCCCCTGATGCAATACACATGACCTCCTGCGTTACACGATAAGCCAGGTCTTGTCTCTCTCGTTTTCCTTTATTTTGCTTACCCCCTGTTGTGTCTACTCTTCTCCTGTCCTAGTGCGCTTGAGCTCACCCCCTTCCATTTTTCCCTCTTCATTTCTCCTCCCCCGGTCCTCGACTCAGCTCGCATGCGGTAAAAGGCTTGCCGCTTGCCATCCTAGTCGGCCCGCCTCCACACCCTCCTCGCTTTTGCGTCAGACCGCGTGTCTAGCCAGTCTTACACAGACAAGATCTGGAAGAGACGGCCCCGGAACGGCCTAGACCCTCAACTTCGTTTCCTCAGTTATCGTCAACCACGGCCAGGCCACGGCCAGAGAACGACATCGGCTGCCAATCCTGCGTCCCGCCGTTTGCCAGAGAGCCACGGTAGAGGACACAACGTGCTGCATGCAGACCCACGACGGTTTGCACAACGTTCGGGAGGGCAGATCGGTCATTTCTGACCATCTTTCTCCTCTTCCTTCTCCTCCTTCTCCTCCCGCCCCGACCCAACCGCTCCAGCAGCACCACATGCGGAAGCGAAAAAGAAGAAAAACAAAAACAAATCACGCGACCGTTTGAAGCAGACGAACATGACCGCCTAATCAAAATAAACCAGCCCAGACGCCCACGCACAGCCCAAAAGACAGCATCTCTGTGCGTTTTACTGTGCAGCGGCCGCTCGCCGGTACACGGCAGTGCCTTTCCTGTGGCTTGAGCCCGCACTGCCCGGCGGCAAGAACGAAATTTGTCCGCCGCATCCTGGTCGCCTTTCTTTCTTGTGTCGTCTCCCCGGCGAGGACAATCACAGAACTCGCTCTAGCGAAAGGACGCGCGAGGAGCCTTGAGGACATGCGGGCCCCCTTTTTTTTCAGCTGCCGCAGAAGCTCGCTCGCTCCTCCATGACAACAAGGCTGCGTCCCCACACACAGGAAAACGGTGTCAGCCACACATCCATGCTCCTAGTCTTCTTAGTCTTCTTTCTCTCCTTCTCTCTCCTTCTCTCTCTCGTCCCCCTTCTCCTCTCCTTGTTCTTTCTTTTTTTTTTCTTGTTGGTTTCTCACTTTCTCCTCGTCTCACCCGACCCCCCCCCCCCCCCCCCCATCCCACCCCGTCGTCTCGTGCTACGCGTACTTGTTGGTTTCCCCTCTCTTCCTCTTGTTGTGCCTCCTCTTACTTAACATATTTGCATATCATTTGCTCGTCCCAGTGTGCAGTGGCCGGTTGCACAAGACCAGATTCCACACTGCACCAACATCAAGCCCGTACGCAGACACATTACCGGTGTTGTCACGCAGCAGCATCGACGTTGGACGCCACGACGTCACACCAAAAACGAAAGCTCTGTGGCAGCCAGGGGTAGCCTCAACAAAAACAGACCTCGTGCCGGCACCGGTGTAGCGAGACATCGGCTGTCTTGGTGCGGTACTTGGGGCGCCGACTTTCTTTTCCTCATGTGGCCAACAGCCGCCGTCTTGGAATCCCATCGGTGCTGCTTGCCGTGCCCGCTCCATCTCCGCGCACACCAACCAGCATCGCTGCTGTCTCCGGCTCTCTGTGGTGGTGCCGTCCTTGTCTCCACCTGCCTCGTTTCACAGCAGTGCCTGTCAAAAAGGTGCAATATCGGAGTGTGCTCACACCGATAGAGGAGAGGAGCAGGACGCTTCGTATACTGTGGCCTGCACACGACATCACGCAGCTTCGATCAGCCATCACCCCCCCCCCCCCCCCCCCCTTGTTGTTGCACCGAGGGTCCCACATGCCCGGAAGCATGCCCGTGGTGTGTCTCCTCCCAGAACCGGCCTCCCCCCCCCCCCCCCCCCTCTTTCGCTCGCGTCTTCCGTCCCGGCTCCTTTCTCCTGCATTACTACGAGCCTAGTCAAGTCTAGGGCGTCAGCCAGACCGCCTCCCAGCACATCACAACTCGAACTCGCAACGTTCACTCTCTGCTGCCCACGGCCGCCGAACTGCGGTGTGCGCCATACGTTGTCTTCCTACGTGACGCTCTGTATTTTGTCTTCTTGAGGGTGCGTATCTTCCCTTGTTGCATGCGTTCAGCATTTTGGTGGTCCCCCCTTGCCCCCTCCCCCCTCCTTTTTCTTTTCCCTTCCTTGCCGTATTGAGTATCCATGTCTTTGTATACGCTCTGTACCGTAGTGTGGTAGGGGTGCATGCTTCTTGTATTGTGTGTATGCGCCCTGCATCTGCCCCTGTGCGGGCCTTCCCCGTCGTCCCTTTTCTTTCCCCGTGTCCCCTGTCGTTTTCTCTGCTGCTTTTCATGATCTCTCTCTCTGTCTCTCTCTCTCTTTATATTCTCCCGTCTTTCTTGTCATTGGAACGCTCGCTTCTTTGCGCCAACCCTTGCCTTTATGCATCCTAGCTCCTCTCCTGCCGTGCCCCGTTTACACAGCATCCGCCACTTTTTTTTCTTTTGCACCTTCGTCCGATTCAACACCTGAACCAGGCCGTTCCTGTGATTGTTGTTTCATGGTCGTGTTGTTCTTCTGCTGGCCATTTTTTTGCCCCTCCCCCTCCTCCAGCGGTGCGTCGACAAGAGGGAAAAAAAGGCTGCTTTCTTTTTGCTGTACCGTGCGGCTTGCGGCAGCGCAAGGAGGCGCCGCCGGAGGGGGGGGCATCTGGGTGGCGTTGTTCCAATGACAAGACAGGAATGAACGCAATAAAGGGAGGGAGGGGGGGGGGGGGGGTGTGCATGGGGGACAAGGTAGAAAGACAAGCAGGTACGAGGAACAGACTGTGCACGCGAGAACATCTATATCAAGGGCTCTCTCCATCTTCTGTGACTCGTTGGTTTTCTTCTTCTCTACCTCTTCCCTTTCCCTCTACACCTTTACCTTTTTTGGTCCTTCACCTTTCACCTTTCCCCTTTCCCCTGTCACCTCGAGCCTCTTGTCTCCCTCGCTACCGCTTAGCTTCAGAAAAAGAAAGAGAGCTGCGTATATTTCTCACAGCTGTTCCTTTGGCTGACCCGTCTCTCTTCTCCAGTCTTGCAACTTCGCTGCACGCCCTAGTCCCTAGTCTCTTTGCAAAAAAGGAAGGGAGAAGAAGAAGGAAAGCGGGAAACTCAGAGACAAGAGCTGAACCCCTCGGCCATCTTGCAGCTAGACAGGTTCGTGTTCGTCAGTCCGTCCGTCTGTGTGTATGTCTATCACCCCCCCCTCTCATTTCCTCTCTGATGCACAGGCCGTATCATATACCCGCCCTCATTATCGCGTACCCTCGCTGGAGGTGCCGGTTGAGGAAATACAACCGAGACTCTTCGCTAAACGTGAACACAGGACCAAAGATCACAGTACAGCAGAGCAATAGTCCACAGACCACAAGACGCTCGCCTCGCCAGTATCCCGCCAGACCCGGCTCCTTTGGCCCGCCGTCTTTCATAATGTCTAGCTACAGTGCAGGCCCCGTCATTGGTACATCGCGCATCCTGGTTGCGCCAGACACTGGCGTGCCGGGTCCCATCGCCCAGAATCCAGGCGCCCTGGCACTACCCAGAGGATTTCCCACCAAGCTGGATGGCAAGCTTGCCTGGGTCGGTAGCGACTTTAGGGATCCACTCGCCTATGTCTACCAGCTCTCGGAAGCGGACCGTGCCGAGATCGCCCAGGCTGTTGCCCACTTCAAAGGTTTGGGAACTTTGCCTTTTTCGAGCTTCATCCGTCGAATGCATTGCGGTGTGTCCATTGGGCTGACCGTACTCTCTCTCTCTCATTCTACGGTACTAGGACTCGAGCTTGACGGCGAGCATGTGTCCCGTGACACCTTTCCGCTCTCGCGTCTCGGGGCCAAGCTGGACGAGCTCAGCCAGGAGGTGCACGAAGGCCGCGGGTTCTGCCTCGTCCGCGGCGTCAAACCCGAGGACTATTCGGTCGAGGACCTGACGCTTGTCTACCTCGGGGTGCAGAGCCGCATTGCAGACGAGCGTGGCCGGCAGGACAGTCGGGGCAATATGCTTGGTAGGGTTTTCTTTCTTTCTTTTTGATAAAGGGCGAACACTACCCCCCTTATACTATGATGCTGACCTGAGCAAGTGCACATCATTGCCGACAGCACATCGAAGACGAGCACCGAGCACCATCGGCATTCGAACAAGGCCATTGTAAGCAATGCGGGAGAGAAAAGGAGAAGCAGCTTTGTGTTGGAGAGCCTCGGAGGAGTGCTTCGCAGGATTTGCTTGCCAGAGTCTCGTTGGTTGTCGAAACACCGGGCTAATTTCTCATCCTCCTCTCTCCCGTCGTTTTTCTTGCCAAAAAAAAGACATTCCACACGGAGGAGACTGGCGATGTTGTTGGCTGGCTGACGCGCAATACGGCTTCGTCTGGTGGACGCTGCATCATTGCGTCCGCATACACCGTCTACAATGCCCTGGCATCCAGTCGGCCTGAGCTGTTGCGCCTGCTGACGCGGTCTGATTGGCCTTTTGCGTTGTAAGTGATTTCGAAGCTCCCTCCCCCCCCCCTCCCCCCCTTTTTTTTTTCTTCCAGACTTTTTGTTTTATGCAAAAAAAAAGAAGAAGAAGAAGAAGAACACAGGCTCTGACTTGGAGTGGTCTCCTTTTCTTTCCTCTCTTTTTTCCCTTGGAAAAATCAGTCCACGCTTTCAGTGTCGACCGATCGTCTACCACCAGGACTCCAAAATAATTATGAATTTTGGCCGCACGCCGCTCTTGGGCAACAGCATCCACCCGCGCCCACAGCACCTCCCGAGCGTGTCTGCGCGTCAGATTGAGGCCCTCGACGCAGTCGAGGCCATTGCGCGGGCGACAGAGCTGGAGATCCGCACGCAGGCGGGCGACATGCACTTTATCAACAACCTGGCGGTGCTCCATCGCCGCGAGGGCTTTTCGGACGGCACGGCGGCAGCGGAGAAGCGGCATCTCGTGCGCATGCGCCTGCGCAGCTCGCGGCTCGGCTGGACGCTGCCGCCGGTGCTGCGCGACGAATGGGACCACGACTTTGACGAAGAGAGCCGCCGGGTGTGGCACATTGAGCCCATGCCAGAGGCCTTCTTCCCTCTCCGCAAGTACCCCAACTAAACAAAGGGGGGCCCAAGTAGCAGCAGGAGAGACAAACGGATGCTTCAGAACATAAAACACGGCGGAAGGGAGGTCGACGACGACGGTTGGCTGGGGGTCTAAAAAAGGCATGGAACTTTTGCACAGGGCAAAATGGCGCGGAACAAAAGGGAAAAGGCAACCAAAATAAGAAAAGGGGTGACCGAGAGAGAGACAAAGTTGAGGGTAAACAAACCAGACGAGACGGAAAAAAAAAGACAAAACAGACAACGAGACAGACAAAACCCCACGGGGAAGACACAGACAGAACAGACATACGAGTTTTGATGACCGCGTGCCTTGATGAGTATGCCCTCGACGCAGTCTTCCCCCTTTGTGGCCATCCATTTCTCGCACCTCCCCCTCAGCTTGTGTCTCTTTCAGAGCACGACCTCTCTCTCCACTGTTTCCCTGAAGGAAGAAGAGAAAGAAGGAAGACGAAGAAGAGAGGGGCTTTGTCGTGCCCCTATCAGAGACAGTAGCGAAAGAAGAAGAAACACCTGCCTCTATCTTTTATTCAAGAGAGATGGAAAGAGGGGGAGAGAGAGCGTGTCTATGCCCTCTTGCCACTCCTTCGGCCAGTGTCCATACTTTTCCCTCATTTTTTCTTTCTTTTCGTACCCTCCTTTTTCTGCTCTGGCCATGTTCAGTATCATGGGCTCCTTTTTCTCTTCTTTCACGGAAGGGAACTGACTGACCCTTTCCCGCCCACCGGAGAAAAGTCTCGAGGCTAGTTCTCAAAGAAAAAAGAAAGAAAAAAAGAAGAAAAGAAAAAAAAGTAGAAAGCCGCAAGCTGCCGAGTCTTGAGGGTGGCCCTCTGACAAGCATCTCGTTGAGAGCCTTGCTCCCGCCTAATCTTGGCCGCCTTGCCCATGACTTTCCTTTTATTTTTCCCAGTGAGAAGGACATCGACGGCGACTGGCTGCGCTTGACGCCCTTTGTGCCATTCAGTGTCCGTGATATCCGTGATGTGCCGTCAGACACTCGGACATCCAGACACTCGTCTGACAACGTGGCAGACATTGCTGTCTCTTCTCTCTCTCTCTCTCTCTCTCTAACTCCCTCACTCTCTCCTCTCGTCGCCGCATCTGGCCCTCTCGAGCAGAACGGGGGGGGGGGGGGGTGGGGGAACTGTCGTTTTTTCTCCCCCCGACTCGCCTTCTCGATTTCTCCGGGTTTGGGCGGCGCAAACAACGGGCGCCCGCCTCCGGTCTCGCCCATCTTCCTCTCTTTCACGTGTCTTGCTTCAACACCCAACCCCTTTCCCCTCTCTCTCTCCGGTCCAGAAAAAGTGTCACCGGTCAGTCGACCCCCCCTTCTTCCATCTTTCCTTACACAATCGGTCCGGCATGCGCCATCCCCGCCGACTTTGTGCATGAGCGTGACGCGCTCTCCTCTGTCGTTTTCTGTCTCTCTGTCTCTCTTTCAGCGTTTTCGGCCGCAACTTTGGTGTGAAGCTAGCTCCACTGGGTGCACATCGCTGCGATTAAAGGACAGTGAGAAGGATTCATGGCATGTGCAGGATGGCATTGGCTCCCCTCCTCCATCTCTGCCTTGCTTTTATTCTAAAATGAGAGGACTTGCTGGCAGTCTCCCGGGGGACAGTCGGCGGGGAACTTGGTCGGTCGGACTCTCTCCACCGGCCCAACGCCGGCGAGACAAGAAGCGACAGAGAGGGAGAGAGAGAGAGAGAGAGCAAAAGGCACTGTCTAGCCATTGCAAAAAAAGTCCGAAACGGGTCTTCTCGTCCTGCGGTATTATTCGGCCCCTTTCTGCTTTTTTTTTGTTGGGGGTGGGGATTGGTCCTCTCCTCCTTTCTCCTCCCTTCTCCTTTTTTCCGGAGTCCTGGCAATGCATCCGAGATGTGGCTGCAGAGATCGTCGCAGCCCCGTCTTCGTCTGTCTGCTCGTACTGCTCTTGCCGTCTGCGGGCAGCTGGTTTTGGAACGGTTTTGGAAGAAGAGGGGAAAAGGAGAAAAGCAAAAGAAGAATTCTGCTGAGACACAAGAAGAAAAGAAAATGTGTCCTAGGTAGGCAACACACATTCGTCTCCGACACGCACGTCGTACTCGAATGCGTCTGCATCTCCTGCCAGGGACAGATCTGCGTAGACAGAAATGTACAGGTACATCATCAAGTACAGCGGAAGCGGGAAGATGAAAGAGAACATGAAGACGCGGAACTCCCCTCCCATTTGTATCATGAAAGCACCCCCCCCGTGCACCAATGCCGAAACGCAGCATTTCGCCCCTGCCCCGTGCTGGACCTTTCCTGCTGTTTTTTCTTCGTGTTCAAGAACTCGAGGATACTCCTGCTCGCAAGTGTCCGGACCGGGGTGGCTAGCCGTTGTCCACCCGAGCAAGAAGGTCGTTTTCCGAATCAAACCCTCGTCCCTTCTCCGTTAGTTCCAGCCCTCTCCCAATCTTAAAGGCATCACGATCGTGCTTGCACGCCCACTGTCTTTCTCGCAATGTCTCATGCAGGATACCTACTTTGTACGACTCGTAGGTCAAAATTGGTAGTCTTACAAGTACTCCGTACACAGCACTCGGAGATGGAAACTGGAACGCGTTAGCCTCTCCGGTTGTCCCCCCCCCGGCTGTCTCCCTCCCCTGCTTTCCCCCCCAGTTTCCCCCCTCTTTTGTCCCCTCCCCCGGCGCCGGGATGGAGCCCATAGAAACGATCATCGCTCTTAGAGAGAGCATCAGAAACTAAGACGCGCGACGTTTGTACAAAGTAGTCCGTAGTCCGTAGTCCGTAGCCGTAGCCGTGGCCGTAGCCGTATACGAGTATCCGGGTCTCGTTGGAACCTCTGGCTCGCACGGAAAACGCCAAACAAGAATAAAACAGAAGTATCTGGGGCTTCAACGAGAAGAATCCTGGGAGAACGCGCAGAGAGAGCTGCTGCTCTCCCCGAGAAAATAAAAAGGAGCAAAGCCAGCCGCGCCTTGGCAAAAAAAGAAAAAGAGAAAGGGTCACCCTTGTCGGCCGGCCGGTGGAGAGGGGGCTTGGCCACTGCTCTTTCAACGATCACGTTATTATGCTGCCGTCGTCCAGGGGGGAGGGGTAAGGGGGTGTTCTGCTTAAACGGCTTGGAGAGGGGCCGTCTCGTGTTTTTTCTGTACTCTGCACATACCTACATGTGTACCTCTAACGACGTCGTCGACAACCAACAGGCTGCGCGACAGCAAGTGGTATGTACTCGATCTCGAGGAAGATGGCGTTGGCCTTTCAAAGGGCGGCCGTCTGTCCGTCGGAAGCGTTGAAAAAGAAAAGAAAAAAGAGAGAGAGAGAGAGAGCGTGGGCAGGGCACACTGCCTTGATGTCAGTGCATGCAGGTGTCCCTCCGCCCCCCCTGAACTGGGGGCGAAAAAACGATGAAAATGCCGGACGCTTCCCGGATTTTTTGTCTCGTTCTTCTGCGTCCTTGCTCCAAGAGACACGAACAAACACACGGACACCCGTCGTGTCTGTCCCCTGTGCGCTAGTAACGGCAGCTTTCCGCACTCTGAGACGACACGAGATTCCTCTTCTGGGATAGTTGCCTTCTTCGTGTTTCTTTTTCTGCTTCTTTTTTTCTCCCCCTGACGCCACTAACGCGGAGCGGCGGGCGACTCTTGGACGGTAAGATTATGTACGTCGTACATGGACACACACGCAGTACGAGTATGCGAGTGCGAGTCGAGTATGAGTATTTTACCATTATCGCATCTCAGTCGCCGTGGTTGTTCACGACCAATGTTGAGAATACTTGCAAGGCTGAGCAGCCAGACCGCAAAGATAGAAGCATCGTGTCCTCAACTCGGCTAGTATGACTCAATTGGACATGTTGAGGCCAAGCCAAGCCAAGCCGAGCCAAGCCATAAAAGAGAAGTAAAAAAAGTCACCTTCCCGTATGTCGTATGTCTCTGCCCTCCCCGTTCTCTCGTATTTCTGCCGCCAATCATCCCAACAGTTCTCACCCTCCCGGCAGATGGCTTTAACGGCAGGGGAGGGCAGGGGGGAAGACAATGGTGTAGTATTTCTGCGACGAGCATACGAGGTTCGTCTTTTGGGACGGCCTTCAAATTGACGTTGCAGCATTATGCACCCTTCCCCCCCCCCCCCATCTTCCCCCTTTCTGACCCGGAAGATGCTCCCAGCGCTGATGAGTTGTGTAGGGCTTTCGGATGTCCTCATTGCCTTTTCTCGCTGAGCTCTTCTGCCCCCCTAGGCCGTGCGCTAAATTCTGACAGGTACGACACAGAACGGCACAAAAGACCTCGACATCCACCTTCACAACGTCCCTTGGAGCCGTTTGCTGGGATGTTCCTGGCCAGCCAAGGCGACTCGCCAGGGGCACACGGTGGTCGGGCCTTCTCTGTACGGAGCACTCATATGCTAGACAAGTGTCTTGGAGCGTGCCGTTCGCCATGCACTCTGCAAAGGGTCACATATCTTACCAAGTCCATGGTGGCCGGAAAAGCCTCTAATAATGCTCCTCGAGGCGATGCTAAAGTTCCAAGTTAAATTAAACGGCAACGGTGCAAAGCCACGCGACCGCCAGTACCAATGTATGCTTCTTTTTTTTTTTACAAGGATCAACCCAGCCTCGACAGGAGCGCTGGAAAACGCGGCGCGTTTCTCCATCGTGCGAGGACGAGGACGTTCGTCCCGTCTGACCCCCATCCCCAAGGCCCGGCCCAATGACGAGGCTCATTTAACCTCTCTGCGCGAGGGCGCAGGCCGTTCTAAGCGTACGAGTATGCTTACGCATTACAAAGTCGAGATCCCAACGATTCCTTCCAACACGATGTGCCCCTTGTCGCCCTCGAATCTACCGTGCCTACGGCCGACAGGCTGCGGGCGACGGGCATCTCTGTCCTTTCAGTGGCTGGCAGCCAGGGCGCCTACAGCGATTTCAAACCAGTCAAAACCCATCCCGCCTAAGCATTCCCCCTTCCCCCCTCCCCTTCCACCACAGATGAGCCACTCAGCGTGCGTGTAACTCCGAGAGCCGGCGAGCATTTTTGCAGTTCCCTCAGCCAGTCAGAACTCTCACTCATGGGGGGGGGAGGTGGAAGGAGGGGGGTGAGCGGCGTGAGAGGGGTGAGAGACGGAGATGGTGAGAGACAGGGACAGACAGGGACAGGGACTGCATCGACATGGGGCCGGGCATCGTCTTTTTTTTTTTTGGTTCCCGGCCCCCCTTGGTAAACCGTCTTGACAGAATGCGTCTGGTACGGAGTATGCGGCAACACAATGAGAGACGAGAGATACGAACTGCGACGCAGGAATGCGACGCACAACCGACGGGACGGCAATATTGCTACGCCGCAGGGGTCTCCTCGCCGTGCCGTGCTGACCCTCGTTTTCAAGGCACCGTTCTCGCCTTTTTTCTTCTTTCCTTCCCTTCCTTGATTCTCCCCTGTGCTCTAGCACGTCCGTGCTCATTGCAGCGTGCAGTTGTCGGGTCCGGTGCACACAAACCACAAAGAAGACGCCTTATCCACATCCGCCGTTGTGCATTGTGCATTGTACATGGTGCAGGGGGCCAGCGCAGTCTTGGAAAGGCTCTCTTTCCGGAGGACTTTTCCGTCGCAATTTCAAGGACGCAAAACGAAAGGAAAAAAAAATTGTCCTCGTGGTCGATGTGCACGCACATGCTGTATTGTTCGTCGTTCGTCGTGGAAAAGAAGAATGAGCAGAACTCGGAGGCTTGTGATTTCCCCTCTTTCTTCTTTGTCCATCTCTCTCTCTTTTTTTTTGTGCCTTCTTTGTTGTTCTCCACGATGATGGCATTAGATAAAATCCTGGGGAAAATAGAGGGAAAAAAAGAACGCAGAATCTGGGGAAGAAAGGATGAGAAAAGAGGAGAAAGAAGGAGAGAGGGAGATTGGAAAGAGGAGCGAGATTGGGTAGAGGAGGGGAGAACCTGGGGAACGGGGGGGGAAGGGGGGGAGATGATAGGTTTCTTTACGAATGTGGAAGCATCACAAGCAAATATTGACGACGAGAAAGGTCAGAGATGCCGAGAAGCACATGGAAAATGCAACAGAGGTCCAGAACAAAGAGAGAAGGGGGCCAGTTTTGGAGCCGTTTTAACTAAAGAGGGCATAGCCAGGCCGGGGGGAGGGGAGGGGAGAGGGAAGAGGCAGGGGTAATAGAAAGGTACGGAGTAGGGGTGGGCATGTTAGTGGTTGCCAAAGGTGAGAAAAAGGACGTGTAAAAAGAAGAATGAAGACAAGAGAGACAAAGAAAAGAAAGTCGAGAAGGACATGAATAACGGGAAAACCCAAAAGCAAAGAAACCTTTCCTCGTACTTGCCGAGACGCTACGGCGGAACAAAGCTCGATGCTCCTCACCGCCAGTGCGGCCGTGACACACCTCTCCCTTCTCCCGTCCCCGGTCCCCCCTCGGGACCTGAGAAAGGATCTGCTGCCTATCCGCGGTGTTCCACAGCGCTCACCGCTTGGGTGGCTTTTGGTGCTGCCGGTGTTGTCGTCATACGTCGTATATGTGCTTGGGGTCGCGTGCGTTTCAACGAGGTACGTACCGAGGGCTGGTGGTGGCTGGTAATAGCAGAGTCTGGGAATGGGAGGGGGCGAGAAGGCAGACGGGAGGCGGAACGGGGGAAGGGAGGAGGGAGGGGAGGGGGAGGGCCGGAGCGATCTGGCCAAGATTTTGGACGGTTTCCCCCAGTACTTTTGACAGCAACGGCGGCGATCATGGAGGGTGGCTGATCTTGCCTTGGTGTTGAGAGGGAAAGTCGAGAACGGTGGGGAGGGGGGAGGGGAGGGGGGAGGGGGGCTGGGTAGGACCGCCTGAAAAAGAAAAGAAAAAAGTCCTACTCGCAGCAGTGAGACATTGAGATGGGAGGTGGGGAGGAGAAAGAGAGGAGGAGGGGGGCGGGGGGAGGGAAAAAAGAAATGAGACATAATATCAAACGATCAATGCTCGCAGTCTTTTTGACAGACGCACGACAACCGCCTTTGTCCAAAAGAAAAACAAACGGGCATTAGCGGCTATTTGCCGACCCGGTCGACTCGCCCCAGCTCCAGCCTTTTGTCAACACCAGAGAGAGGGGACAGGCAACGCCATCATGATGTTTTGTTCATCACAAGCAAAACAACAGACTGCGAGTACTTCGTACGTGCTCTCTCTGGAAAGGGAAAAGGGCGTCCTCGCTACGGCGGCTCCCCACACAGACAGGCAGCTACGGGTACCAAAAGGGACCACCAGTGCGACGCAAACAATGGCCGCGCCCAGCCTGGCCTGCAAAGCTACGAGTAGCTCACATGTACCTGCACGGGGTGGCGTAGTGTCGATGACGGCTGGTGGAGCGCGCCGGAGGGCGAGCCGTGATGGAGGCGAGGAGAGATAAAGACGAGGACGGGAAAAGAAAAGAAAGAGTCGAGGCGTAATCGAGACCGACGTATGTACGAGTAAGATATGTCCTTGGGATGCCCTGGCAATGGCCCTCGACCAGAAGCCGCGCTCTGCTGTCGTTCTCTGTCCGAACGGAGGAGTTGAGCGTCTTTCAGGATTTGGTTTTCTTTTCTGGCCCCCCCCCCACTCTCCCTCACGCCGAAGCATCTCTCGGCGAGGCCACCCGCCCTTCCCCTTTACGACTCCTGTTTGCCGCCTCTGACTGGTTGGGACGATGCAGGTACACAGCCAGGGCAGCATCCCGCAGCCCCAATCAGCGGCGCAAGACGACGACGCAACTGAATTATGCAGTGGCCTGTAAAAAAATGAGAAGACAGGAAAAAAAAAAACAGACCCCTGCACGCGACACCTCTTTTCGCCCCCCCCCTTTCCCTGCCTCTCTCTCCCAGGCTCGCGGTCTTCCCTCTCTCTCTCTGTTTCGGCTGCGATGCGCTTTTATAATCTCTGCTGCCAGGACCAGTCACGACGCCCAGGAGGTCTTTTTCTCTTTCCCCTCCCCGCCCCCCTCTCTCACCTACGACGTACGCTGGATGTAGGACTGGGATCGACTAGGGCACGGTTCTGTTTCCTTATGGCCGGCAGGATGCGTGGCCGAGAGCAGGGCCTTGATGAGAGACAGAGAGAGCTGGCTGTGGCTGTACTCCGTACAATACGTCGTCGGAGGACGATGTTCCAGAATGTCTGCCGAGTCTGTGCTTTTTTGTCTTTCTTTTTTCTTCTTCTTTCTTTCCTTTTTTGCCTTCGTTTAGTAGTTAGTCGACAGAAACGGGCAAGTGTCCGTGGTGCGGCAAGGGGGGCGGAGGGGCCGGGGGGGGGGGGGGGGTTGATCGGCCACGAGTACATACGAGGACAAGTTCGAAGGATAGTTGTGCTCCGTAATACAGTGGGCAGAGTCCTTGCCCACGCGAGGTCTGTCCAGGTCGCCCACAACATAAGAGAGCGTTAACACGCTAACGGCCTCTGTGTCCAGTCCTCCTCGAACCCCCGTCTTCGATGACAGGGGGCGGGGGAGAGAAGGGGCAGACTGGGGAGGGGGCGGTCGCCGCCCGTTCTTTTTCTCCTTCCCCTTCCTAAAAACAGGCGATACCAGGCTTGGAAGTTGCCTCGATGCGTGGAGAACAGTACCTGCTGGGTGCGGCAGGTTCTTAGACCAGCAAGGAGCAAGGGTTTGCTGGCGTGCTCGTACGAGGACGGAGTAAGTTGTAGGCGAGATGGGGGGGGAGGGGGGGGGAAGGGCTTGCCAAGGAGCAGATGGAAGATGTGTGGACTGCGTTGACGCCACAGGAAAACAAAATGAAAAAAGAAAATAGAAAGAACAGAGAGGGCGGGCGAGGTAGGAGAAAAAGAAAATAACAAGAAAGAGGGGAAAGATAGACCCGCCAATCCACAGTCTGATCTGGGGACAGGGAGAGGGCCGGCCGGGGGGGGGGGGTGAGAAAACAGATGAGGCGATCCCTCTCGTCCTCTCTGCTGTTTCCTTTTCCAAGTGTGCGTGGGCCAGACGGGGGGGACTATCACATTTCACAATCCACACCCTCTCTCTCTGACACGCGGAGAGAGAGTGTGTGGTTCTCGTCCATCCTGTCCTCCTCCTCCTCTCCTCCCCTTGCTGGTCTTGTCCCCTTCTCCCCCTCCCTTACGGCATACAAATGACTCCCTGCCCGCCGCTCGTGTTTCTTTCTTTTTCTCCTTACCGTTCTCTTGGGAAGCCATCATAAGTACGGAGTATTGCCGAGCCGGTTTCTTATTTCTTCCTGTTCTTCCTGTTCTTCCCACTCCTGTCCCGCCTGCTCGTCTCTTCTCGTTCTTTTCACATAAATCTCTTTCCTCTTTGGGTGTAAACTTGATCCTTCTGCTGCCAGCACGGTCCCGTTCCAGACACGAGACACATCCAGGAAGGGGAAACAAAGCCCAATGGAAGCAACGGCCTGACCGACGACGACACAAACACAAACACCCGCACACACGCCTGAATCATCTTTTGCACCGCCCCGCGGCTTGGTTACTTGCGTGTGCTCTTCTGCTCTCCACGCCGGGCCCTCCACGTCAGACTCGGCATACGGATGACAGCATTGTCGAGCAACAGCAACCACAGCAACATATACAAGCCCGTTTGCGGACGCAAGCTCCTCGCCGTGTTCTCGCCACTGCCCTCCCTCTGGTCTGGACTTCTCCTGGATGGACGCCCCGACGACAGGCTGTGGTCAGCTGCAACACAACAAAAAGACACATCTCTCGACTACCCGACGAACGGACAGACGGGCAGGACGGCCGGGTCACCAACGACGGGAGCCAAACCTCCGAGGGGAGTTTTGTACGACGCACACGACGCCGCCTTTTGCCTTTTCTTTTTGACAGGATTTGTGTCTGCGGGAGCACAGCAGCCAACGGATCCGCCAACTCTGTCTCTCTCCTCCTCTGAAATCGCTTAAATACGAACGGCGAGAGAGCGAGAGAGGCTGGGGGGCCAACAACCGCCATTTTCTCTCTTTGTTTTTTTCTTTTCTTTCTCAGGCCCTCTTTATACACACTCAGCAAACGGGAAAACAGCTCCTCGCGCTTCTTTGCCCATCATGTCTTGCATCGCGCCGTTTCTCCCGGCAATCGACTACGGCAACTCAACCGGCTGTGAGTAGGCCAGCCGTCTTCGGCCCTCCGGCCGTGAACCTTCCCGGCGTGAAGCTGGCCTCTGCTAACACCCTCTAGTCGTCGGCGGCCGCATGTGCTCCAACCTGACCGGCACAACATGCTGCCTGCCGTGTCCGCTGACGGACTGGGTCTACCCAGACAGCTTCCACACGCTCGATATCGCCACCGACTGGGTGGCCGTGGTCAGCACCATATGCTGCGTCGCCCTGCTGCTCTCGTGGCTGGTCCTGCCCGTTGACAAGACGCACCGCCACTACCTGAGCATCTGCCTGACGAGCGGCGTGCTGCTGATGAATGTACGTTGTCTCTCTCTCTGTGCGTGTGTGCGCGTGCCTCCTTCCTTCTACTAACCCCCCCCCCCTCAGCTCGGCTTCATCATCCCGCTTGCTGCTCAACCCCCGCAGTGCGCCGATGCCATCACGCCCAACAGCATGCAGTCGAGCACCGTGTGTGCCGCGTCCGGCACGTTCCTGATCCTCGGCGGCTGGGCCGGCATCATGTGGGTGTTCCTGCGCTCGCTGTCGCTGCACCTGCAGATCTGCTGGCAGGTCGTCGTCGGCCGCACCTTTATGTGGGTGTCGCACGCCTTCGGCTGGGGCATCCCCGTGCTGGGCACCGTCGTGGCCATTGTGCTCTCGGGCCTCTCCTTCCGCTTCGGCAACACCTGCCACCTCAACCACGCCAACAGCCTCGCCGACCTGTGGATCCCGCTGCTCGTCTTCGCCGGCCTCACCATTGTCGTGCAGCTCGTCACCTTTGTCTACTGCATCCGCGTCTACCTGGCCGCGCTGTCGGACTCGAGCGCGTCGACGGAGGGCTCGTCCAGCCTGCCCACCTACACCAACTACACCAGCAGCATCCGCACCATGACGCCGCGCCAGGCCTACCGCCGCGTGCGCCGCGTCATCCAGCTGCAGTGGCGCGGCATCGCCATCGTGCTCATCATCGTCACCGACGTCATCTTCTTCAGCATCGTCTTTGTCTTCCAGGACAATACCGTCGCCGACCTCGCCGCCCACCCGGCCAAGGCCACCACCTGGCTCGTGTGCCTGGCCGCCCACTCCGGCAACAAGAACCCCTGCCTCGACTCGGCCGCCGCCTTTACCGTCCGCGAGGCGACCGTGGGTGCCGTTCTCATTCTTTTGGCAGTACGTATTGAGACGAGGGAAGGGGACTAGGAGAAGCGGAGAAGAGAGAGAAAGTAGCCTGACTAACCCCCCCCCCCCAGATGAACGGCATTTGGCTCCTCTTCCTGCTCGGTCGCTGGTCCATGGTCCACGGCTGGATCGACCTGCTGACCCCCGCCTCAAAGAGCAAGAAAAAAGTCGAGTTCGTCTCCGTCGACGCACGGCTCGACGACCTCAAAAAAGACACACGTTCGTACGAGATGCTCTCACGGGACGCCTCTTCCTCTGTTTTGGAGGCAGGCGGCAGTCCCATGACCACTGTCCCTCCAACGGGGGCCAACGACCTAGTAACCAGCTTTTCTTCCACACCAGCAGGGGCCTTTGCATCGCCACGCACATCCACAGCACCACATGTGACGATTGACGCCACTGCTGCTGCGACTAGATCCCCGTCGTCACCGACACGGTCGTCGCCTTCGCCCCTGATGACGATGGATCCCGGCAGCGCCGCCGCCGTTGCGGCGGCGGCGGGTCCTCCTAGCCGATACGGCCCGGCCAACCACGGCGGCCGGCGCACGCCGGACTACTTTGGCCAGACGGCCCGCTACAACGCACCGTCGCGGTCCTTTTCCAACCCGCGGCCGCCCACCGCGTCGTCCGCAACAGGGCCCGATGGCGGCGCCGGCGGCCGCACCGAATCGATACGGAGCTACCACAGCCGGTTCGACAGCCGCGGGGAGAGCCGCGGCGCCGGCGGCAGCAACGGTTATGACAGCTTCGACATTGAGAACCGGCACCCGCTTGGGATGAACCGGATATAAGAGAGGGTGAGGGAGAGGAGAGTTGAAAGAAGGACGAATGCAACTCGAGCCAAAAGGGATTCGCTCGACGCACGCCATGGGGGGACAGAACACGACCTCAAAGCAGCTCACACACCGCCGCAGGCATGTCGCATTGTCCATGCACCCCCCCCCCCCTCCCCCCCGGAAGGCAGCACCGGGGAGTGGGAGACGGAGCGCCCTCTGTTTGACGCCACTGACAGAAAGGGGCATACCTACTCTTGTCTTTTTTCTCTCTATCTTTCTCGTCTCTCCTCTCTCCCCAAGACGACTGCCGCTCTGGGGTCTTCCCCCATTGCCACTTGGCGAACGCGGTGGGACTACCATCGCCGTCCCACCAGCAGCTCATAAGAAGCCCGGCGACGACGAGCTCTGGTGTGCCCCTCGACCGTCGTCAGCTTGGCCGGTGCCAGTTTACCAAGCACACGCACCCAAACACACACCACACAATGCCGCAACTACCCATACCCCCGCAAGACACGGCTGCTTGCAGATTGGCACGCGGCCCTTTAGTGTCACCGATATATTTCTCTCTCTCTCTCTCCCTCTCTCCCTTTCTCCTCCCTTTTATTTAATGTGTACTTTCCCCCCGGATCATACCCCCTTCTTTGTTATGTATTGTTAGCTCTAGCGTTCGTGTATCTTTGTATTGCTATTCCTCTTCTCTTTTTTTTTTTGCCTCTTTGTGGACGTTCGGCAGCTTTGTTTTAAGCCTTTTTTATGGAATATTTGGAACCACGGGGACGTGGAAATAAAGACTACAAAGTAAAAAAACCAATAATACGAAAGTTGCACGAAAAAAGAGAGGGCCGCGGACACTAGGCCTCGGCAAGAGTTTTAAAGTTTATGTCTTTGATGCGCGGCGGGACGGGGAAGCGCTGATGGAGGGCGCTCTGTTCCTTCCCTGCCGAACTACCGACCAAAGGACGCGGGCGGCCCCAGGGAGGTTCCTGCCGCATCTGAAGCCGTTGCGGAGACCCGGCACGGACAACGCAGCATCATCACAAAAACAGAAACAGCGGCCGCGGCGCTTTCCTAGAGTGGGAGGGAGGGGGTTGAGTTGTCCAGTCCAGTCCAGACTCTGGTGTAACAGTCACAATACGGGTACCCACTATTAGCCTCTGGGGACGGGGCGGGGCACGGTTCGGGCTGAACACCGCTGCGGGACTCGCCGTGCTTACGTCGCAGCCTGGCCAGCCGGGGCGCATCCTCCCTCCCCCAAAGCCTTTCTGCCTTCCCACCTCTCTGCAACCCGCGACCGGCCCTTTCAGCAGACGCACACGCCAGACGCAAACGCCAGACGCACACGTTGGTCTTTGCAACCTGTTGTCAGCGCCCGGTCTTCTGTGCGCTGCCTGCCGTTCTCGCGCATCCTTGTCGGCTCTTCGGAAAAACATCTCACACTCCACAGCAAGAAGACGCTCGTGGCAAGATACAAGCTTTTGTGTCCCCGGGTCTTCCGCCC